>CAKAKR010063483.1:66317-128536 GCA_916700685.1 Adelosebastes latens
AGACCTTCTTCTGGTCAGCTAACATTACTGCCAAGCAGGTGAAATATAGAGTGATATTGTGGTTTTAGCTGACGTGTGTCGCCTCACTGTTTTGACCGATGCTCGTTCGTGTCTCTTTAGAGCGAGCAAGCGCGAGCCCAACGCTGACTTTCGTTGAATTAACAGCCACAGTGTCGCTGTTAACAAGCAATTCTGAAAGTTACAAATAGTTGTTTAATGCTACATTATAGACTGCATGTGACATAGGAAGGGGAGTCAAATCTGAATGGCTTGTTGAATCACATGTTTTTTAATCTAGGCAGCCCACAAAAAAACTGACTGGGTCGTCTTATTTCACAGTTTGAGGGTTGGTAGACACACCAGATACCAAAATGTACGAGCACAGGCTCTGAAGAAGTTTTTAATGATATGTCCCCGTTAAAGATTTGTTTCTTCAGTGGGAATGAATGGCCTTGAGGCAGAGTGCCACAGCGGGGTAGGAAAGTATTGAGAGACCGACTAACACATTGTTGGTTTTGGTCTTTTTATGGGATTTGACAACAAGAATAAAGAATATCGCCAGCCTTATCCTTTAATTGACAGGTTAGTTTGTTAGTTTAAAAAAAGCTTGAAAAAAACAAAAAACACAGTATAATGCCATTAGTGTGTTAATTTTTTAGCCTGCTCCTATGGGAATTAGCAGTCTCGGAGTTATACCTAACCAACCTAAAAACAACCTGACAGACGCTTATGTTGCTACTGTGTACCAACAGGGAGCGGCTAAACACTCACAACCACGAATATCAACAGTTTTCCGCGCCAGAGAGTGATGGAATGTAAACACGCACACATTACTGTACAAACACGCAAAAACGTCCGATCAGCAGAAGCAGTTAGCAAGGAGGCAGGAGGATAAAGACAAGGACAGAGTTACTGTATGTGTGGGTTCAAGCCCCAGAATATGTGAGAATAACCTTTTGATATAAAAGTAAACCTCACTGGTATTCTCATCTCAAGCACTCGGAGCCTATACTGAACAAACAAGATATACAAGTCAAACACAATCTGACTTGATACAAGACACAACCACTGTGTTCCCAACTGCTTGTTACACTCTGTCAACATGCAGATATGCTGCTCGCTGTGACCGACAATCCTTATCAACATTCCAGTCGTGACCTCGGCTCAGACACACTGGTCAACTTTGTTTTCTATCAGTCAGCTGTGTGAGGTGACTGAGAGTGGAAAGCAAACGCTTTCTGTCTGCAGCTGACATCTGTTGACTGGTGTTAGGTAAAGTTTGTTGACTCTATGTATGGACAGAGAATGTCTGGTGCTTCTGAAAGTTGTGACAGCACAGAAGCAGAAACAAGCTTTGTAATATAATTTATCTACTGCTGCAAAAGTGAGCAACCTCCGGGTCTGAAAAGTGAAGCCAATGCGGAAGTGCCATACTCCGGGCGTTGTATAGAAGTCTATGAGAAAATGACCCGACTTCTTACTTGATTTATTATCTCAGTAAACGTTGTAAACATGAGTTTATGGTCTCAATCGCTAGTTTCAAGTCTTCTCCAATACAGCATGATGTTCATTTAGTAAATTATGATCCCATTTAGAGTCAAATAGACCATAAAGCAGGGTATGCTTTAGGGCGCTACCACGCCGTTGTCCAGCCTGGGAGTTGTCTGTGTTTTGGTCTTAGAACTTTAACTCTTTCACAGTGTGTTTTTAATTCATGAAAAATAATTATAACCTTTTTGGTCGCCTAAAAATGTCTTATTCAACGTTCGGTTGTACTTAGCTCCACACTCTTGTGTCACTTCGGGTTGCAAAAAACGACATGGTGACGGCCAAAAAACAAAATTGCAACAGCCAAAATGCAGAACTCGAGGCTTCAAAACGTCAGTAAAAAAAACCCAATGGGTGACGTCACTGTGACTATGTCCACTTCTTATATACAGTCTATGTGTTGCACAGTCTGCAGTTCGTAAACCAAGCTGTCCGATTAGTCAGTAGAAGGTTAGTCAGTATAAAGTGGCATGAGGCAATCTGTTACCAACTGCTGACCTCCATCAGGGTTAGAGAAACTAGAACAACACTGTCTGGTGTCTGACACAGTAATGGACATAAATAATGCATTCATATTTCAACGAGTAAGCTACAGTAGTAAGTAAAAACTGGATAAAATTGAATAAACTGGGTAAAATTGGCAATTTAGTAAAAGATCAAAAGCGTTTTTGTCCATGGATTCCTATAACCTATTATTCCTATAATAAGTGTGCTACAGACAGACTTTGGGGAGCAAAGAGGAAAAACAAGCTACTGTATTAAAAAGTATTTAAAAAATGTCATTGAGCAATACTGAGTAAGGATTGCAACATTCTCCAGTGTTGCAATCTCAGCCAGAGCATCTGTGTTGTTATTTTGATGGTGGAGAAAGTTTGAGGTTTAGTTTCATTATCAGTGGCATTGAACTTTATTTATATTTGAGATATCTTGCCACCCATATCCAGAAAAAAAAAACGGTGCAGCAGGTCATCATACTACAGTGCAAACAAGTCAGGACTGTGGTGCCCTGACAATATCCACGTCAAATACTCCTTTTCTTATCAGTTAAGGCAGAAAAAAAGAGAACGAAAGCAAAAGAAAACAAATAGAAAGTATTGTTGTATGAGGTTCATAGTATGTTATGTGGTATGTTACGTGAGTGGGAGTAGTTACATTATATAGCCTACATACTTCATACATTTTTGAACACCTTTACACATACAGTAAGTTATTAAAAACAGATTTTTAAACTTTGCAGAAACCACTATAACTCCTTCATGCAAACATAATTATTCATTAATCCATTAAATTCATCATATGATTCAACAGTTATTACAGCATTAGCATGAGACATACCTGTGGGTGGTTCAAGTGCATCTGGTTCTGGTTCTTTGACAGTAGTGTTGGTCGGCCAGTTGTTTAATCTCTCTTTCGGGTAGAGCTGGAATGATTAGTTGATTTATCAATTAGTCGATCGGCAGAAAACGAACTGACAACCATTTAGATAACCAATTAATCGTGTGAGTATTTCTTTTAAAGCAAAAATGTGAAACATTCACCGGTTGACATGTTTTCTGTGTCTTCTATGATAGCAATCTGAATATATTTGGGGTTTGGACTGTTGGTCGAACAAAACAAGACATTTGAAGACATCACCATGCATGGGCTTTTGGAACTTGTGACTATTACTATATATATATCACTATTTGCTGACAACGAACAATTAATCGAGAAAATAATGTGTAGATTAACAGGTTATGACCACCCCCCACCTCCCGTTTTATCATGTGTCTGTGCATTATGTCCAGAAACGGTGGGACACTACAGATTCAACTGTGCTAGCAATGCTAATGTTAATCTAAATATAAATGTTATTTTGGGTAAAAAAAAACACGACTTTCACCCAGGAGACTGGTGTTCATGTCCCGTGTGAAAGTTGATTTATTTGCCACTTAACTTCCACACTTAAATTACGGCACTTCCAGAGTTATTCAAAGCCAAACCACAATATTTTTGTAAAGTTAACTAAGTAGTTTGTTGCCTAAACCTAACCAAGTTGATCTTTTCCTACACCTAACTAAGTTGTTTTATTTTGAAAAGACTGGAGAGGAAATTTACACATGCGTCAAGTGTTGTTGAAGGGTCGTTCTGAGCGTCACGAAAAAAAAAAAGGGAAATTCGTGTCTATGTACACAAATCAAATAGATTACATTTTGTGATTATTTCACGAACTGCTGTGAGACTGTGTTGCAATATTGTACTTTCTACTTCACTACATTTCTCTGACAACTTTAGTTACAAGCTTTAGTTACCTTGTTGAGAAAATTTCTTCTCCTTAAATTAAATAAACTATTTCAAACCCTCTTAGATCAGCTGGAAAATGTATTGTAACAAAGCTGAAAACAGGCTGTTTTTCTGATGAAAAGTTGACTTTTTAGAGATTCTCACAGGACAACCACGCTTCAAATATCATTTATGATATCATAGAATATGATGCATTGCTGTAGATTAAAATACCCAACAGTATATAAAGTAGTTAAAATTAGCCTGACCATAAACATGTAGCCTACAGCAGTAAAATGCAACATACAAATGAATGCAGACGTAATCCAGAAACATCAGGTATAATAGGAAAACACCGTCAGGGAACATTTTACTGCTGAATGACTACTTTTTTTTAACGTTAGATACTTTAAGCACATCTTGCTGATAATACTAACATCATCAACATCATTTACTCAAGTTAAGTTTGAATAGAGGACTTTAACTCGTAGTGGAGAAATTATGGTATAATTATTTGGTGGGATGTGTCACTGCCAAGATCAACCTACATTTTGCTTTCATACAGCTGAAGGGAAAAAAAGATATGAAAGGCTTTTAAAGGGACAGTGTGAAGGATTTGGTGGCATCTAGTGGTGTGGTTGCAGATTGCAACCAACTAAATACCCCTCCGCTCACTCCTCCCTTTCCAAGCGTGTCGGAGAACTACGGTAGCCTTCAGGTAACATAAAAAACACAAAAATGCCCTCTCTAGAGCCAGCACTTGGTTTGTCCGTTTCTGGGCTACTGTAGAAACATGGCGGAGCAACATGGCAGACTCCGTAATGAGGACCCGCCAAGCCCCCAGGAAGTGCACTGGTCGACGATCCGGACTTTCATAGTGGCCAAACGGCGGTACTGCAACTTCCGTGTCAGTCACATGATGCTGTTGGGCCCAAAAATACTTTTTCCCATAGACTTACATTGGGAAAGAGACGTCTGTAACTCAGCGGATACATTTTTTTGAGGTGAATCAACTCCCCAGTACGAACACTCTATTAGCCCTTATTTAAAAAATTTAGTTTTTAAATTTGTAAAATGCACTAATAGCTGAATCCAGAGTTATTTCCCTTCCTCCGTTCATGTGAGTGAGACCCAGACCGAGGTTGGAGCACAAGCCGTGACGACAGCGTGACGTTGGGACCCTGTGACCGAGTCATGTGACCGAGCGGACGCTATTGCGCATGTCCCAGTTGCCCAAGATCCGCCAAGATACGGGTACTTGTACATTTAGGCTTCATGCGCCAATGAGCAACTCTCATAGGAATGACCGGGGCCCCGCCTCCAACGCTGTATCCAGTTCTTTTAATACATCCATGGGACCCACTCCCTATGTCAAGTCAAGTCAAGTCAAATTTATTTCTATAGCACATTTAAAACAACATGAGCTGGCCAAAGTGCTTTACAGACATAGGCAGAATAAAAACAGGTCAACAGAGCAGACAACAAAATCTTACACATCCACAGACAGAGACCAAGATAAAATCCATGAGTAAAAGACTGTTATAATGAGCATTATAAAAGGCCAATTAGTAATCACAATTCAAGTACATTCAAAAGCCAAAGAAAAGAGGTGGGCCTTGAGCTGTGCTTTGAAAGACTCCGTAGAGGGAGCAGATCTGATGTGGTGGGGCAGTTTGTTCCACAGACTGGGGCCCGCAACTGAGAAGGCGCGGTCGCCCCTGAGCCTCCGCCGAGCTCGAGGGAAGACCAGAAGTGACTGGTCGGAAGACCTGAGCGCCCTAGGTGGGGTATAGGGAGTTTTAAAAGGGCAGATAGATGGGAGGGAGTCGATCCATGAAGTGCTTTGTAGACAAATAATAAAGTCTTAAAATGGACTCTAAAAGTGACAGGGAGCCAGTGGAGGGAAGCGAGTACGGGGGAAATATGGTCACGTTTCTGGGAACCAGTTAAAAACCTTGTAGCAGCGTCCTGCACATACTGCAGACGTGACAATGAAGACTGGCTGACTCCCATGTAGAGGGAGTTACAGTAGTCAAGGCGAGAGGTAATAAAAGCATGGATAACTTTTTCACAATCATGGAAAGATAAGAAGGGTTTATTTTTGTTAGGCTTCGCAGTTGGAAGAAGCTGCCTCTCACCACGGAGTTTATCTGTTTATCAAACTTAAAAGCAGAATCAAAAATCATCCCAAGGTTTTTTTGCGGAAGGCTTCACACAGGATGACAGTGGGCCAAGCTTTTCACACAGAATGCTGGTGTATGTAGATATGAAGGGCTCATTGTAGCTAACGACAACACAATGATTCTTAGTTTCATGTGATTATACACTAATGAAAAAAAAGTTATTAATATTATAGGTTGTTCCATTTCTGCCGATAGATCCTCCTAAATCCTTCACACTGGTCCCTTTAAAGCTGATTCATTAATATATCTTTGCAATGATGAGGTGAATTAGCCTGATTCAAGTTCCCTCTAGAAGTTATATTAATTCATAACAAACTTGCCTGCTGTGAGAGAGAAATAATCAGCTTGCAGCAGCAGCAGGATTCATTCACATAAAGAGGGTAAAGTTATATTTCTGCAAACTAAAAACAAACATATTCTTGGGTCAAAACACTAGAAAAATCTTCCATTTCCAGTGAAAGCTCGACCATTTTGTGTGAGGGGTCCCGTATGTTTGACCCACTAACACATTTCTACCTAATAGAGACGGAGTGACGTCACGGCGGGCGGAGCCAGCAGGCGCGTTCAAAACACAGCTTGCCTTCAATCCTCCCTGATTTCTGCTGCTTCCTGCCTTATTTTTTGCGCTTATTTTTGCGCCCACTGCACCAGTTATTTGAAGTACTTTGCGCTTTATCGCCTTTTTGGTTTTATTTTTATTTACTCGTTTTAATATAATGCAGCTGCTTTCTGTAGACTCACCACAAAACAGGCTTTTTTGTGCAGGGATCTTCTCCTCTAACAGCATCCTACTGTTGTTTGCTACTTTGTTGCGTCTTCGGTTGAATATGGACTAATAAGGAAAACCGTATAAATGCACCTGTCGTTGAAAGGACATCCTGTGTTTGAAATCGAAGAGGTAAGACTGTTTTAGCAAAAGAAAAACAAAAGAGAGACGTTTTTTGCAGCAGCAACCGTGCAGGAAGCTTCTGCAGCAGCTGCAGCTCCATTATCCCGCCTGGATCCTATAACGTTATAGAATATATAGCACATTAAAACAACACTTATTTAAACGTTTTTGCATTAAATATAGTTGCTCTAACCTGCCAGCTTGTGCACAGGCTGGAAAAATGGCGATGTTGTTTAGCAAACAGAGCGATTTCCTGCTGCAGTTGGCTCTTTCAGCAGAGAGAGCGGCTGGTCTGAGTTTTACCAGGTTATTACACCAACTGTCTGACATTTAAAGGAGCTGTTAAAGGTGATGTTTTGGTGTTAAATTTTGTCCTGTCCCAAAACTTTTCTTCATTTTTTTTTTTTTACCGCTGATTTTTATTTACCTCTAACAAAGGAGACCTACTTTGCATCCTCATCAAAGCTTTCATATGAAGAAATGAGGATGAAATGTGCATAAAATAAACACGTGTATATAAAGTGTAGGCTATAAACTCCTAAAGCTGATACAGGCCTATTCATCTATATAGCCTACACTATACACTATATATATATAATGTATAGTGTAGGCTATATAGATGAATAGGCCTGTATCAGCTGAAGGAGTTGATGGTTATTATTGTTAAAACCTCTGAGTAGGGCTGCAACTAACGATTACTTTCATTATCAATTAATCTTGCTGATTATTTTCGAGATTAATCGATTAATTGTAGGGATGCACCGATACTGGATCAGATATCGGGCCGATACTGACTCAAATATATATAACCTTTATTTAACTAGGAAGTCGCATTGAGATTAAAACCTCTTTTACAAGTGAGACCTATAGCCAAGACAGGGTCAAATAGCAGCATCCAACAAATAAAGACAACATTGAATCACGATAGCAACAGTAGCTGGATCAGATATCGGTGACAATGGGGCTGATCTATTCAATTAAATTCTATGTTTATATACTATATACATTATATACTGGAATTTTAATTCCTGTTTAAGTTTTGACCAATTTGTTGCTGCATTAAAAAGGTTTACACCTGAATTGTAATCCCTGTTAATTTTGAAGATTTTTTTGCCAAGTTTGTGTACGATTTATTATTTTAATAATAAATAACAATTCAGTTAATGTATATCTATGTATTTATTTGTTACATTTTGTTTTACAAAGTTAGGAAAGTAATGTTTAAGTCAGTCCTGATGTTGCCTTAAACATAACAGAATGATCCCAGTCACTTCCACACAGTGAGGCATACAGTTTATTGATTAAACACTGGTATCGGATCGGTACTCAGTGTCTGCCGATACCCAAAGCCCAGGTATTGCTATCGGTATCGGGACTGAAAAAGTCGGATCGGTGCATCCCTATTTAACTTTTTGGTCTATATAGCTATATGAAATGAAAATAGCGAAAAATGTCCATCCCATTTAAGTCCAAGGTGATGTCTTTAAATGTTTTGTCAGTTAGTTGGCAAATTATTTTTCTGTCGATTGACTAAATGTTGCTCTCCTCTGAGGCCCTTAGTTTATATGAAGCATATCTTAATAGATGATTATAATAATGCCTGACAATGACTCTGACTCTCTGACTATATACATGCTGAAAATCAAACATTTTTACTGTATTAATTTAGATATTTTCCAAAGTAAAAGTCCCTCGAAGTGTACGATTCAACTTTTTCCCATGGCCTAGTGTTTAAAAAGTTAATAGAAATCGCAATAAATCGTAATATCCAATCGCAATACTTAGAAATCGCAATACATATCGAGTCGGCACCCAAGTATCGTGATAGTATTGAATCGGGAGATGGATGTATCGTCCCCGTCCTGATGATTAAGGCATTTTAAGGGAAGTTTTGTTCCCATTGTAATCCCTTTTATCTGTTGTTTTTCTCCCCTTCCTCCTCCTCCTCCTCCTCCCTCTTCATCAGGTGTGTGTGCCCTGGGTGCAGCCTGGCCTGTGCTGTAGTGGCGATGAAGAACCCAGGAGCCGCGGAGAGCCGTCGGTTGGTCGGCCTGCTGGAGGCCGCTCTGGTCCGGGAGGCTCGCCTCTGGAAGGTACCTGTCTTCAAGAATGGATGCATCCAGGTGAGACCAGTGAGACTGGGCATTACCAGCTTGTTTAAAGTTGCTAAGTGTTGCATTTTAATGTTATTAAATCATTAACGCAGTCATGTCCTCATGTAGGTATGCTAACTCTGAATAACGGCTAAAAACAGGAGAGTTTTTCTATGATGACTAAATCAATCTCGGTCCTTTCGGTTAACATGAAAGTGAACGATTCTTTTGTGACAGGAAGCAACAAGCTTTATGGGAAACGTCTTCAGATTGAGAAACACAAATCTTCTGTTGTAATAAGAGGCAGACTGTGGTCTCATGTGTTTATGGAAATGATATCTGCTCTCTTTAAGCTCTTAAAAGGTTACTTCCTGTGATACAGAAATCAATATTTGGAGTAAGAACATTACCGGTAATTTAATGAAACCAATATCTAAAAGTCATTACATGTAAATGTGAAAGAACGTTTGTCGTGGTGCCTTTTTGATGGCGTATATCTGTAACGTTCCTCTATGAAATACTGTATACAGCGTAAACACCAAAGCCTTACAAGTTGTTGAAAGTTTCATGTCACGGGTTCATAGCAGAAAAGGCCTATTTGACTAATCCAAAACACAATTAAGTATTTTCTTTTACAGTGTGTAACAATTAGGGGGATCTATTGGCAGAAATGGAATATAATATTAATTGGTATGATTTCTTTAGTGTATAATCACCTGAAAATAAGACTTATTGTGTTTTCGTTAACTTAGAATGAGACATTTATATCTACATAGGGAGCGGGTCCTCTTCACGGAGCCTGCCATGTTTCTACAGTAGCCCAGAACGAACAAACCAAACACTGTCTCTAGATGGGGTTCATTCACGAATTTCGTTCCAGCCACGATAGTTCTTCTACACACTTGGCAACACGGGATAAGTTTCAGTTGGTTGCAATCTTCCTCCTCACCGCCTAATGCCGCCAAATCCTACACACCTGCACCTTCCAAAACCACCTGACTTCTAATATTTCATTTATTAACCAATGGTTGTCTCCTTTGACTCCCTCAGGGTGCTGACATCTCTTCATCCCAATACCAAGAAATGATTCTTTGGCTCGGAGAGATGAACCGGCTGTTCCATTTCTGTCCAGAGACCTTTGCACTGGGAGTGTGTGTCCTCAACCGACTGCTGTCCACAGTCAAGGTAGACGGATACAACATATAGGATTTACAACATTTGGTCCAAAACCTAAAATTTACTCTTTCAGAACAGACATCTTATTTGTATTCTTCTGCTTTGGTCCATTGACCCAAGTCCAAGTCTGTATTCAATGAAAGCATTTAATCTGTATTTGACATCCTATTGTTCTCCTAAATAGGGCTGCACAGTGAATCGTGAATAATCATATCTTTACTTTTGTCTATTTACTTGCAAATTGTACTGTGTAAAGTGTATTTCAAACCTCTCTGACCTTTTGACAGCAACAATGTACAACATGCAGCTTACATTTCTTTGTTGTTTCTGGTTCTTGAGAGTTAAATGATGTATTTTCTTTTCATAGGCCCAACCAAAATACCTGAGATGCATAGCTTTTACCTCACTGGTCTTGGCTGCCAAAATCAACGAGGAAGATGAGGTAAGATCTTCCTTCAGGATACAAAAACAACATGTCAGATAACCAAAAAGAACAACACCCACGTCAATGCTATTTGAAAACAATACGTTTATTTGCTTCCCTTTTTGTTGTTGTCTGTTTAAACAGGTAATAGGTTCTGTTCGAGACCTGGTTGTGCAGAGCGGATGCAACTTTTCAACAGCGGAGATTCTTCGCATGGAGAGGATCATTCTAGACAAGCTGCACTGGGACTTGTACACCGCGACGCCGGTCGACTTCATTCACATAGTAAGTCAGCAGAGAGACAGGCAAACATGACTGTTTTAACTGAACCTGAGCTGTCAAGAGCATCTCATAGTGAGCTGGCTCGAGCTGCAACGAATAATCGATTAGTTGTCAACTATTAAATTGATCGCCAACTATTTTGATAATCGGTTTGAGTAATTTTTTTAAGAAAAGAAGTCAAAATTCTCTGATTCCAGCTTCTTAAATGTGAATATTTTCTGGTTTCTTTACTCCTCTACAAAAGTAAACTGAATATCTTTGAGATGTGGACAAAATAACACATTTGAGGATGTCATCTAGGCTTCGGGAAACACTGATCGACATTTTTCACCATTTTATAGACCAAACAACTAATCGATTAATCGAGAAAATAATCAACAACGAAAATAATGGTTAGTTGCGGCCCTAGAGCTGGATGCACTTTAAAATGCTTTTGTCAATTCAGGTCCTGGTCTTGCCCTAAAAACACAGCAGTACAAAAGCACACATTAAACCATCATGCTTGCATCAAGATGGTGTTTTACAAAGTACCTTCACCACCCCCTCAGTAAAGAATTGGTCCTAGTAGAGATTGTGCATTTATTTGATTTGACTCATTGTGCCCATTATTATAATAATTATAAACTCCATTCAGTCCTGGTCGGAGTGTGTCCTTCCCTTTTAATCATCACTGTAGCCAAGAAGGGGAAAATAAAATCATGCTTCTCTCTTCTCTCTCTGCAAATAATAAAAATCAAAGAGCCTGATTAGATGATATGTTGTTGTTGTAGAGCTGCAACGATTAATTGATTAGTTGTCAACTATTAAATTGTCAACTATTCTGATCATTTTTAATCAGTTTGAGTCATTTTTTAAAGAAAAAAAGTCAATTCTCTGATTCCAGCTTCTTAAATGTGAATATTGTCTGGTTTCTTTACTCCTCTATGACAGTGAACTAAATATCTTTGAGTTGTGGCCAAAACAAGACATTTGAGGACGTCATCTTGGGGTTGATGAAACACTGATCGACATTTTTTTTTTTACCATTTTCTGACATTTTATAGACCAAACGACTAATCGATTAGTCAAGAAAATAATCAACAGATTGATTGACAATGAAAATAATCATTAATTGCAGCCCTAGTAGATTTACATTTGGTTTTCCAATACATCAGAATAAAATAGATTAAATATAATTAAATATTGGTTAATTTAATAATATGGTGTAGACATTTTATTGTCTTTGCACACTTCAATTGTTTTAAAAAAATCTAATCTAATAGATGGAATAAATCACCTTCCTTTAAATAATTGCTAACCCTAAAAAAAATCACTGCTTTAGTGTCACATCATCGTTTAAATGCTACGTAAAGGTCTATTTAAAGATTTTCATTGTCAGCTATCTGCAGCTTCAGTGCAAACGTGACAATATTGGACAAACCCAAGTTACAGTATAACCCAGGCCAATTACCCAAACCCTGTGTATGTGGACGAAAAAGCAACAAAGACACATAACAGAACAAGGTCTGAATAGAGCTGCTGTATACTCCACGTAGGACTGCATTTGCAAGCTGCGAGCTAAAATAACAGGCGTGTTGCATATCAGGCCAAGGCACTTCTGACTAACTGTTAACCCGCAGCCCTACAGCGGATACCCGAACCCTGCTGCCACCAGAGGGGGTGTGTGGAGATAGAAGATCCCGTCAAACCTCACGAGACTTGTAACAGAAACATAAGACGATTTGGGTCGTTAGCACATCTAGAACATGCTGTGAGTTGTTGACTGTTTCTAGTGTCGAAGCATTGTTAAAAATCCCATGCTGTGAGTTTATGGCACAATATAGTTTAACAGCTTGGATCTGTTCACAGTAGTTTAATTGTTAAACCCTCACAAATCATTGACTGAGGCAGTAACCACCGACTGAACTGTCAACAAACACGCACACAACATCATTTAAAGGTCCCTTCATGCTGTTGGGCCCGGGGCTGTATTCATATCGCCTCTGACAGGAAGTCAGTAACTATACCGCCAAGGAAACAGTTTGAGCACGTATTGATGGGCTTCACATAGCGCTGGCTGATATTAATATATCACTGTTATGTATGCAAAATCATTTTTTGCATTGCACATCAATTTGATTATTTAAACTGTAAACCCTTTACACTTGTAAAACAAAACTTCAGTAACTACTTTTGCTAATGTTTACCATAGACTGTGTATAAAGATGGCCA
Organism: Adelosebastes latens; assembly: GCA_916700685.1. Classification (NCBI taxonomy): domain Eukaryota; kingdom Metazoa; phylum Chordata; class Actinopteri; order Perciformes; family Sebastidae; genus Adelosebastes; species Adelosebastes latens. The sequence continues at coordinate 79,386 of CAKAKR010063483.1, forward strand.
ACATGACAGCTCCCCAAAACTGAAGCCAAAACATCTCGACCTCCCCCCGGTGGCTGGCTGCAGAATAGGTCATAAAGCCCGCCTCCTCCATGTTAGTGGATGGGACAGTCAAAAGTACACGCCCAATACATTTTTCCCAACGATGGTTTCTGTCATTTTAGGTAGTTCTCATCACGCTGATGTATGTTCAAGTGTTAAATTTTTTCTGATAAGTTTGGTTTTAATTAGTTATTTGATGCTATAAAAAGAGGGGTGAGACGTCATGATTGACAGCTGCTCTGAGTGAATTAGTCGCGCAGCCGGAGGCTCGGGAAATGTACGAGAGAGGAGATGTAACTTTAACTTTCCATAACCATCACAAGTCTGTGTAATAGAGGAATAGATGTGTCAGTTTGATGATAAATGTAGTTATAGAGATATTATGGTTAGTTGTTGAGTCTTTCTAGCCAAACAGCTACCGTGGTGCTAACGTAGCAGCTACGTGGCTCACGCTAGCAAGCTGCGGTCGTACTCTGCTCGTGATTGGCTCGGGTGGGTGTGTGGGCGGGACCTCGATACCGCGGCTCCAGCCCCCCCGATCACTACAGCGCAGACTCTGGCTCCTAATGACATCAAAATCTCAAGATGGCAGCTCCTGTATCCGGAATATTTTGGCTTCACTTTTTGTACAGTAGGAGGAAGTGGAGACGTAAAACAAATGACTGTGAATGAGGAGGTTGTAAACCAGCAGTTGGATGCTTTATGAATACAGCCCGTAATTTTCTTGACAGAAATAGTTTCACACACATTGTATTGATCCACACTATTCAAAGGATTTCCATTGAGACAGATACCGTAATTCCTGATACACGTCTTCTATTAAATCAATCTGACACCCCCGGTTGATTTGTGAAGTCTTGTCATGCATTCTTTCTGTGAGTCAATAATCTGATCCCGGACCAACGGGACTACCGACATTCCCTCAATAAATAATAAACAGATTTGTTTGTGATATTGAAAATTGGTGGAGGACTGATACATTTTTCTTAAAGCCACAAACCATAAACTGTCCCCAAAAAGCGGTTTGGCACATTTGGACTGATTCAGCGTCTTCTGCAAAACTAAAAATGGTATTTTCCCGTACAGATCGAACTGATATTAGTGTCATAGGTTTACAGCGTGTGGAGTTATTGTTGTGAATCGATTATTGTCCTAGCACTTCACTTTAGGTATTACAAAAAAATCCAAGACTTTTAAAATAAATAAATAAACTATAATAAAATAAAGACATTTTCTCTTTTTATACTATTCAAATAAATATTTTTATACTTTTGAACAACACTGTATCTCACAATTACATTCTTCCCCCTGCCCAGAAGAAATTACTCTGCATTCCCTTTCCTAAATAAAGTGTTATATTATCCATTGTCTATAAAACAGCGATCAATAAATAATTTGTCACAGACTCTCCACCATGACACTTTGATATGAATAAATAGGAGGATTTACAGAGATGCTTTGTCATTTCCTCTCAATAGAGGCAGAATCAGCGATGTGATGCTCAAATCTTTCACCATCCTTGTTTGCTACATCGCCCTGAATTACCAACGTTTCCAAAATGGAGTGAAGAAGGAAAACTTGAGGAGGAGAAAGGGAGTTTAGAAAGTTTTAAGAAGTCAAGTGCATCTGTTTCAGGGATTATTTGTTTGACTTTTTGCACCACATCGCTGAATCTACCTCCCAGTAAACTCCACTTTCTTTAGAAACCCATGGCTTATTTTTGCTACAGAGTAAGAGACGAACTAAAGCAAATGAGCTAAACACAACATGAATGACATTTGACTGTGACATTAGAAGATTGCGTTGATATTTCGAAATCTAGTGTGTGATTTTCTTCTGTTTTTCTAATCACGGTGTGACAAGAATAGGAAGAAACTCAAAGCGTCCTCTTTAACATGGAGCCCCCCGCTCAGGTCGTGATTTACAGTTCCTGCCTACAGATGGGGAACACAGAAAAGCACTGCACGTACGATACAATACGAACAAGATTACTATGATTCCTCAGGCAAACGGGGGCGGGTCGTCATTAGTAAAAACCTGATGGTGACGTTCTCTATCTGTTGCTCAAAGTGTCGTCCTGCACAGAGCGATGAACACTTGAGAAGAGTAGAGAATCACAAAGGGACAGGAGAACGAATCAAAGGAATGAATGACATGTTGATGTTTTGACAGATATGAAAGGTTTGGCGTTAAATGCACGGCTATATCTGATGTTGGTATGAAGTATTAGAGGTAAAGGGTGAGCGATGGATGGACAATGAGACAACAATGACATCATTATGCTAACGTTTTGGTCTCGTTCCTCTCACACTCCTCTGCGGTCTAGTTCCACGCCCTGCTCATCTCCGGCCACCCTCACCTCATTCCGTCCATCGGGCTCGGCTCTGGCGTCGGCTGGGACTCGCCAACTGACCCCGGTGTGCTTCCTGCCGGGCCGGAGCATCAGAAGAGGCCCGCGGGCCTCCAGGCGGCGTTGTGGACCAGGCAGGTGCAGCACTGTATGGCCTGCCACCAGCTTTGGCAGTTCAAGGGCTCCACGTTGGCCTTGGCCATCATCACTTTGGAGCTGGAGGCGCTCACGCCCGACTGGTTCTCCATCTTCACCGAGCTGCTGAAGAAAGCACAGGTAAGAGAAACGCACGGGCCTGATAGGAACGCTTCTTCTCCATGATTATAGATAAGAGTGAAGAGAGCGTGACATTGCATATGTTTATTTACCCGAAGACACCAATGGGGAAAATGTATACTAGAGATGATTTTAGATTACTACAAATATATTAGAATCTGCATAAATGTTGGTTGATGTAGAACTGACAGGTTTATTTTATTATGTTTTATTATTATATCATTATATTTATGCATTTTAAAAAATGATATAGTTAGAGCATACAACAAAATATAATTAAATAAAATAATCAACAAAACGGAGGAGAACAAATAATAAAAAAAAGAAACAATTTAATTCAATAAAATAATTGAACATTATGTAAACTGGTTTGTTATAGCTGACTGTTATCGTAAAATGTTCTGCTGAGTACAGTATTTTGGTCACAAATCTTAATAACCAAATTTAAGTCATTCTTATCAACAATCTATGGGTTTGTTTATGTTAAAAAGAAAAATATTCTCTCTGAATATATATTGTCTGAATTTATTTAAAAAAAAAAAAACTCAAATAAAGATATTGACATTTGTAATAAATAACTGCACAACCTAAAAAATATCAGAAATATTTTATTGATCCCCGGGGGGGGAAATTGGGACGTTACAGTTGCTGTTAAATAAACACAAAGAAATGTAAGAAAATAGAAATAAAGTAGTAAGTTACATGTAAATGATGTACATAATGCTGCAATATATAACAATAAATGTAGAGAAATATAAGTAAATAATTAAAATAAGAATAAGAAATGAGAATATAAGAATATGTGCATTAAAGACATGCAACATTTAACCACAGTGCAAATAAGTAAATACAACATGCTGAGAAGTGGAATCTATTTAGTGTGTTAAATATAAATGCAATTATAGTATAAATATGAATTAAATATTTATGTGTTGATAAATTGAAGCTTGAAAGGATGAATAAAGGATTTACACTCTCCTAACACTGCCAATTAATCAATTAGTTTTGTAAGATAGCAGCTTTTATCTCTAGATGTCTCAAGCTATTTTTTGAAAAACACCTTTTGCAGTGCAGAATTGACATCTTTTTTCCTCCATACTGGTGGTTGCTTTGGATGAAAAGGCACATATTGGCACATTCAGGTCAACAGATGATGCTCCGTACTGCCAAAAACCAACACACGTTTGATTAATGTCATTCAGCTGCTTCTGCAGGTCCAACATGGTCAGAATAATGAGCACACTGAGGAAACTAAGGGAAGGAAAGGATATTTTAGTGAACCTTAAAAGCACAAACCTGCACTTGTCAGTAAAGAACTTGCACCCTATTTTCAAGGTCAATGAAGGTGTTCACAGTTGACCACACTGATCATGTCAGAAATGATTCTCTAATCATTCCTTCTGAAACCCATTGTGATGTCTCCGCTCTCCCAGGTCGATAGCGGCGAGTTCATCCACTGCAAAGAGATGGCGGACGAGTACCTGAACAGCCTGGAGTTCTCCCTGCCGGCCAACGCCGTCTACATCTTCGACAGCGCCCAGTTCCAGGACGAGGAGCGCGCCTGGAGCCCCACATTGCGCCTCAGGCGGGGGCAGGGCGGCGGACAGCAGGGGGAGTCTGACGAATATTACGACGGTTTTATGTGTCTGTATGACGAGGAGGCGCAGGGGAACAACGCTGAGGGTTTGTTTGAATCGCAGAAGAAAAACGTGTCGCCCTGCCCGCCGCTGCACCCCGCTGTCAACTAGACGGGACATTTATTCACACCGTCCACCTCTTACACAGTCCAACATACTGTAGTTCAGCACATTTTAGGACCTCATTTGTAAGTTTCATGGTGATCTGAAGTAACTGACTTAAATCCAGATGTTACTCACCTGCCATAACATTTAGGAATCATAAAGAAGATATTGTTTTCCGAGCACTCGTCCATACCCAAATGTGAATCTGGAGGTGTTTCAGGTGACTGAATGTTTCTCTGGTTTCAGAGTTACTGGTCCATTTTAAGTTCTCTACCTATTCTTAATATTATTATTATTATTATTATTATTAATGCCATATTTTGTTCTACTTTTTAACCTACCTGTCCTTTAATATCCACCGCAAATGGTTTTGTTTAACAAGTCGGAGGTTGCAGGATAAGAATCAGGCAGTTGTGTGTGTTTTTACGAGTGTGGTTGAAGCCATGAAAGGCTCTTTTTTACGTTTGAGAGTTGATTTTGTTGGATGTGAGGTATCTTGGTGCTCCGGTTCCCCTCCAGAGCCACATAGCACTTTGAGATAAAGACAAGCTTCTTTTTTTTTATGCAAATTATATTTTTTCACAACCTTTTTTATCATTATTATTTTTAATCTCTTACTTACTTACTTGCACTAATTTCTGTGCTGTTTTTATTTAGCAGTTATTTACAAAAGCTAAATTTTTACAAAAAAAAAAGCTTTAATTTCCTGACTAAATGCTGCAAATGTTTTTATTTCATTAATGCTTCAGTCTGTGTTGATTTGGTTTATGCAACTATTGTTACATATCAGACAAAACAAGAGCACCTTTGGGAGATTAGTTCAACACTAGAGCAGAAAAAAAATGGTTTTGACATGAGATTATGGGATTGATGACCCAGCATCAATGTTCTCATTTAAATTTTATTTTTTTTATTATTACACACTGTATGAGAGCACCAATAATCCTACTCCAATTATTGTCACATTGTTACTGAAGTATTGGGATAAAAGCTTTTATTTTGTAAATACCACCTACTCCTGTTTCATCCTGATGCTGATATTTAAATGAAAACGGTGACAAAATATTATGTTCTCAATCTAAGCTGTATTTAACGTTGGCCGATACATGAACACGCAGTGTGTCCAGAGGTGTTGCCTCCACTGCCAAACATCTGACGCCTATAGACACTGAACTGACTCTAGTCAGCGGTGTGATCTTTAATGTGAACTGGTTACTGTTTGTTTTCTCGCTTCTTCGCTTTGATTCATCCAGTCCAGCTGGACGCTCCACCAGTGACCAATGTAAAGGTTTTATTTTTTTTTCTTCATTTACTGAGGCAGCTATATCTCATCGTCTGGTCAACCACAGAAATAAAGCTATGACTTCAAAAGTCTATAATTTTCTGGTTTGTCACTTTCTAAAGTTTGGAGGAGCTTTCCCTGTGATTGGAAGGTTGCCACGTTTAGGTCCTGAATCAGGTGGAGAAAATAGAAATGTTCTCCTTCTTGTTGTCTTGAAACAAAGCAGCAATCTACTGAAGTCCATATTTTGCTTTGTGCGTGTTGTTCCTATAAAGATACGACTATACTGACGTGATTTGGGTCCCTCCATAAATCATATGTAATACCAATGGGTTGTATTCAGCATACAACAACAATAAAAGTCTCTAGCAGTCCCACCCACACAGGTGTTTACACTTATGTTGCCAGATTACACCTCTTCTCGGGACTACTGGTGCCTTCAAATGGGGTCGTGTTAACCGTGTTCACGAGAAGAGTCCATATGAACGCCCCCCTATTGTGGTACTCACGACTTCGTAAGTGGAAAGTTTCTGACAGCTCCGAGTTCACGAGTTGTGACGTGTTTGACGTTTAGTTGTATATTGTTTTTCTTCGTAATTGTATAATATGTCTGAGGAAAATGTTGATATTCCCAAAGGCCTCATCTTTGTCCTCTGTCATTATGCCTTTGCATGTCCTGCATTATGTTACCAGCTTGCTAAATTGTTATCCTCTGTGGCTTCTAGACGCCGACAGTAACGTTAATATTGCCGTTGCTTAGCAGCGGTGTTCTCACGACTTAACCGTTTGAACGCCAAGCATATCGTGTACACGACTTCCCGTGTTGTAAACACGAGCTCACGGGTTTCATTTGGAGGCACCATCTGTACAAATAATACTTGATAGAAATAGCAGAATACATACCATGGACAATCGGCCTTTTTCCACAGCAGCCATTTTCACATGTCATAGCAGGGTAAACACACAGGTGTAACTGATGAAATGAATTAGTGTCACAGCCAATCCAGTGAGCCAGCATGCACAGTACCACGGCCATAATTAATGTCATTAATTACACCTGGTTTTGCCCTGCAATGACATGTTAATATGGCTGCTGTGAAAAGGGCCTATTGACGTGATTTGGGTCTCTTCATAGATCAAATGTTATACTAATGGGTTGTATTCAGCATACACTGTAAAAAATACTAAAGTCCCTACTCACTCATAGTCCCACCCACACAGGTGTTTACACTTATTAGACCTCTTCTCAGGACTACGTGGGCATGTACAAATAATACTTGATCGAAATAGCGTACATACCATGGACTCTACTTTGTGAGGGCACTATATAGTCATTGCATCCCAACTCGTCATATACTGACGCTTTGTCAGACCCCCTCAGCGTCACTCTTTTTGGTTGCAGTAAACACGTGCTTAACGTTGGAAAGTAAACAAAAATAAAGCCACTATAGTTAGGTTTAGGAAAAAACAACATGGTTGAGCTTAAAACTACTATGTTTGTACAGTGAAAATGACACTGAATGTTGTGAACACGGGACACGAACAGCGGTCTCCTGGATGAAAGCCTTATATTTGTTGGACCCATCCACCCATCATACTGATGCTAAATAGTATTTACCGTCGGTATTTGACGCCCTGGGAATGAGAACGGGCTGATAGAGTGGATAAATTCAACAATTTCAAAGTTTGGACGGTAAATATAATGCACTATATAGTAAATAGGGGGGGATTTCTGAGGTCTAATCAGCCAGGGTAATTGAAAACACCTGTCTGCAGGGCCTTTCGGGTTTATCTGCCCATTACCACCAGGAAAAAGATCCATCTGGGTGAAAAATTTGAATGATAAAAACACAGATTTAGACTTTCTAAATCAGACTTTAACGTGTTTACAGGTCTTGGGGAGAACTACTACTGCATTATGTGAAAAAATATGTTATATGTATAAAGCCTTTTGTGCCTCCAGAGGGAGCAGCAGGAAATCTGATGAATCTGAATTGACTACAAGTTTGAAAATGATAAAAAATCTGGAGGTGTGGAGTTATAAAGAAGAGAGCTTACCAGACATCTGTAGCCAGCTCCTCATCTCTGCTGCTACATTAGCCACTACTAGCAGCACTACTACTACTTGAGTTGCATTGTGGGTAATGTAGGCGCCAGGTTTTGACAAGGAAGAAGAATGCGTGAAATAAAAAAGACAATATCTCTGGTTCTGCTGCAACGATTTTGATCTTTTTTTTTTTTTTAAACTGTCCATCATGAATCTAACAATGTTATAGAAGTATAATGTTTAATCGGTGGACCACTCAATGTCAGAATTATGACTATAATTATGTTGGGGTTTACTTCACAACAATGACCCGCTAGCTGTACATTATCTCGCTTATTACACGGCTACTTACTTAATTAATCAATAATCTAACACAAAAACGGTCCGCCAGAGTCCGAGATCAAAACTGCGCCCATAGCAACGGTGTCTCATACATAGCAACGGTCTGTTTTAAAGAAATAACAGACTGTAGAACGCCGTCATTAACCAATCAGAATTGAGTATTCGAGAAAGCCGTGTAATTGAATTAGATGACCATTTCTGTGTCGTCAAACATTTGGCGATCTCACATGGGATTACTAGTCACTGCCATATATCAAACTACACACAAATATAACAATACATCTTCTGGTAACATTAATAGAAAAAGAGCAGTTATAACATGCACTTCTATAAGTCAAACTTCTTTTGTTAATTGATATACACTAATTTTAAATGATTAGATAGTAAGTCAAAATAGTAAGATAGATACTATCTTATTATTTAAACTTGATGAATCAAAAGTTTGATTTATAGTTTTGACTTAACGGGAGTATTTCTGTTTTCATCATTCCTAAAATTTCCTTTTCCCCCCTTTTGCTGGCAGGAATGAACTTCCATAATAACCAGACTAGTATTTAATATCTTTCTAGTCAGCAGTTTGATGAAGTTTGCCCCATATGACTTTACTCTGCTTCCTAATGTCATTTCCTAATTCCTCTCAAAGCTCTGTTTGACTATACAGCACTATACCTCAATAAGATGTGTACACAGTGTCAGTGTGTACCACTCTCATGTTGTCCTGAATGTAGAACAGGCTGTCAGAGAGCCATTATCACTCAGCTTTATTAGCGGAGGGTGTTGATGGTGTACTAAAGGAGAAAGAGAGAACAGAGAGCTCTGAACAGATTGTACTGCTGGATGAGATCCAAGCAGCCCTGCAGGTGGTGGACAGAATAATAATAGTGCTGGCAGAGCCTTCACAGTAAAGACAAAACCATTAATATCTCAATCCTGCGTCTGTTTTCAATGAATCATTATGTGCCGTTAAATAAACACAATACAGGAAAATTAATTAATTTAATTCACTTTTTGTTCTTAAGACAAAACCAAGAGTGTTCTGATGTTTTACTGACCCCAGCAATAAATCAATTAATCGAAAAAATAACTGGAAGATAAGTAGATAATGAAAGTAATCATTAGGTGCAGGCCTAAATGATAATATTCTGAATTTATATTTACAAATTCATGTACTTGGTTAAACAAATAAATGTTTTCTGGATTGCAAGTATAAAGATATTTCACTTTTTAGAGATAATAAATTATCTTAATTTAAGGGACTTTAAATTAAAGTGTCCATTGTACATGTCTATTTAACATGCCGCATAAGAATGCAAATATTAATGTCAAAATCTTGCCCTCATTTATTGATTTTCATCAATTACTAATATTTAAATGAGCAAGCATTACAAAATTAACTAGTCACAACCATAAACTGTTTATAAGAAGTGGACGTATTCACCGCGACGTCACCCATTGGTTTGTGGAGTGCAGTTTTGAAGCCTAGAGTTCGTCATTTTGGCAGTCGCCATCTTGGTTTTTGGGCATCACCATTTTGGATATTTGCAACCAGAAGCGACACGAGAGGGTGGAGCTAAGTACAACCGAACGCTGTAAGACATTTTTAGACGACCAAAATGTTACAATTAACTTTCATGAACCGAAAACACACTGTGAAAGGGTTAAGCTTGGTTTCATGGTCGCCGTAGTGAAGCCGGCGCAGGGTGCGCGCGCGAGAAAATTACGTCAACGCAGCTTTCGCGTGGTGCGCGAAGGCTCAGGCAATGCACTGATGAAAGAGGAGGCTTTTTGCTGTAGGCTGTGAAAGAATATGATCGTTTTGTAAAAGCTAAAAAAAGGTCTCATGGAAAGAGTGGCGACCCGAGGGGAAGCACCGAGATGGAAAAAATTGTTTTGACTTGGTGGTAAGCGACAGTAATAATTACAGTACACAAATGTAATGCAATGTTTGACGGTGCGCCGGTGTTGACTACTGTTGCCAGGCAGCCTACTTTCCTTTTGCGGTACCACTCGTTGACTTATACATAAAATATTTTGTTTGTATGCTCCCTGGTGTTTCAGAGCATATTGCATATAACGCGCTGAGCATAAATGCCTCTCTGCATGCTCGTAGCACGCGCGCCATCTACGCAGGCCTGCGCCACGGTGTCTCGCGCGAGTATAAACAAAGCTTTAAAGTTCTACAACGAAAACACGGACAACTCCCAGACCGGACAACGCCGTGGTAGCGACCTGTCAATCAAAAGGTAGCCACGCCCTAAAGCATCCCCTGCTTTATGGTCTATTTGACTCTAAATGGGACCATAATTTACTAAATGAACATCATGCTGTATTGAAGAAGACTTGAAACTAGCGATTGAAACCATAAACTCATGTTTAAAATATTTACTGAGGTAATAAATCAAGTGAGAAGTAGGGTCACTTCTATACAATCTGACTTCTTTTTGCAACCAGAGGAGTCGCCCCCTGCTGGCTATTAGAAAGAATGCAAGTTTAAGTCACTTCAGCATTGGCTTCACTCTTCAGATCCGGAGGCAGCCACCTGGTCACAACTTACATCATCCAAACTATGTTGCTAACTATTTAATCTGTGTTTTCATACTAGAATGATGAAAAGCTGAAAGGGAGGTGAAGTGAGGAAGCTGTTATTGAGTGCTGAAAAGCACCCATGTGGTTTTTAAAACAACCAGCCGCAGTTTGTGTTAACACATTTACTGTATACACCCACGCCACTCACATACATCATCTCCCTTTCACACACACTTCCTGCATAGACATACAACGTCAAATAGTTCCTTCTTCACCTTTGTCAAACACAAACACACTGTAAACATGCGGTCTTGCACACACACATCCAGCTGAGGTCAGCAGCGTGGTGGTGAAAGCAGGGAGGATTATGTGCAGACTGAGCAAACAGCTCTTCACCAAACAGGAAACGCTGTGTCTCAAGCTGACAGCTGCTGGGGTTACAGTTGAGGCCGACAGCCTCTGCATGTTGTTTTTGTGTGTGTGAGGGAATAAAGTGGCTTCACCTGCCTGTGTTTCACTTTCATCTCGCACCCGGCTGAATATCGTCACACAAATCACGGCAGAGAGACACATCAAAGTCAGGAGGAGGGGGTTTGCATTTATTTCCAACGACAGACAGTAAATACAGCTGCTCTCTTCTCTTCTCTCTCCGAGTGTAAACTCTTCTACAGCGAGCTGAGGCGTGTATGTTTTCCTGAATCCTGTTTGTGTATACGTATATATATATACTGGCTTCATGATTGTGTCCACTGTCACAACACTCAAGGCGGTCGCTCATGATTTTACAATAAAGTTACATCATTTGTGGACAACGTACACCGTCATATGTGCTTTCTTACAATAATATATCATATTCAAAAACTAGTACATTTTGCATATTAAGCTGGGTAGAAAATATTCACATACATTTATTGAGTTAATATGAAACAGCACCAGAATATTGCATAAGTTTTTATTAGGAGTTAAGACTAAGTTCTAGGTTGTCAGTACCTTTGTATATGCAGTTAAGTATACAGGTACTCGGTTTTATTGCTTGAGATAATGCTAGTTAAATGTATTATTTGGGCTCTGGGATTTATTCTACTACTTAATCTAACCCGGACAACATTTCAAACAGCTCAGGTATTTAAAAAAACTTTAGGAAAGGTTTGATTTCACTGATATCTTCATTTAGTAAGACGTATAAAATCAAGCACACCCTAAATTCTTTAAATACATATTGAACGGTTTGCCCACTGTAGTACCAAAAGGTTTGAACCTCTCGTTTCTGTGTGAATAGTTGATGGAAAAACACAAAAAAAAAACAATATTAAAATCACAACATAGAAAAACAAAATGCATATATATATATATAAAAAGTGTCTCCAAAAAAGAGCATAGAATGAAAGATCCTGAATAAATGAGATGGCCACTGTTGGCAGGTGAACATTTTCTCCTCATTATCTCTCACCACCTTTCACTCTTTTTTTCCCCTGTGGCTTCATCATCATGATCATCATCACCATCATCCTCTGTGTCTTTGGTCCGTGTGCACAATGTCAAGATGGAATGTCGAAACAATAAAAACAAACAAACAAAATAAACAGGTGTTGTCGTTGCTATGGTGATGGAGGACAAATCCATGGTCGTGTGTGGGAGGGTGTACAGCGCCCATAAATTAACTGAAAAACAATGACAAACAATAAACAAAATAAATTGAATGAATAAACAACTACTTTGTGAAAATGAGAAATTATTAATAAATATTTCTACAGAAAACTAATGAAGTAGGTTAGAGTTGAAGCATGTGGACGACTAAAGCTGCTATTATAATAAATAAATAAATAAATAAAATAAAATAATAAAGAAAGACATGTAGAAATAAAAGCGTCAATTATCAAATAAATATGCAGGTTAGTTTGAAAATAAATAAATATGGATAGAAATAGAAAAATAAATAAATAACATTTATTTATTATAATGGCTGCTTTAGTCATTTATAAAGCTGCCATTATAATAAATAAATGACTCAATAAATAAATAAATAAAATAAATAAAATAAATAAAATAAATAAAATAAATAAAATGTAGAAATTGAAGCCTCAATTATCAAATAAATGTGCAGGTTAATTTGAAAATAAATAAATATGTGCAGAAATAAAAAAATAAAAAAATAACATGTATTTATTATAATGGCAGCTTTAGTCCTCCATAGCGGCAAAGAGGTGATGGGTTAAAGAGGTTAAAATAAATGCCAGCGCTTGTGTTAGTGAATAGAAAGGAATAGTTTGAGCCATTACAACTACATTCAATATGATGTAGTTAGTCTGTCAGCAGGGGGAGCGCTACATTTTCCTTCTCAATCATCACTCCTCTGACATGCTATTCTTTATCTGGAATAAACTGTTTTAATATCAACATGTTTCCTAAAGTGTAACAAAACTAAAGAGAGTTAATTAATCACATATAAGGTAAAACTGAGGATCTGTTGATGTCCTTCACAAAACCACAAAATGGAAGATCAGTTTACTAAAGCAACACTGACGGCAAAGTGTGTGAGCAGCCACAAGATGGAGCCAAGCGTCTTCACATGAGCCTCTGAATTTCAAGCCTCTGGGAGAATGACTATAAGGATCAGGGTCAGAAGAACATTAACTACAAGCCATGCACAGTTCATTGTTCAAAGCTTAGCAGACGTCTTCAGATCATTTCCAACCTCTCAGACAGATATTAGCTTCAGATATTATCCGTACAGATTAACTTGCAGAGACTTAAAACCTGCTTTGAAATACACCAACATTATGTATTTACAGTGTGTAAGAGCCAATTATGCACATGTGTATATTTGGTAAAACTGTTTATGTTGGCATGACATATTACATAAGTTTGTACCACAGGTTTTGTAAAGTTTAAAGAGCCACCATGTAGGATTACGCTGTTTACATTTTTCAATTTTCATTTTCAAAGTGTGATAACATTTAACGTAGGCCTATATGGAACATCAAGTCGGTAGTGGACCGAGCGAGATGTAACTTTGATGGAAATCACCTGCCGTAACGTAACTGATTGTCAAATAAACCCAAGTTTTCCCTGCCTCCAGTGAGTACATTGGGTCTTCACAAAAAAAGGATTGAAATTAATTGGAGCACGAGTCAGAACTGAGATACCTCGCAGACTAAACATGGTTAAAACGGCCACTACACAGCGATTTGCTGTGTCTAAGTCATCCAAAAAGTTTTGGATGAGGTTGACGTCAGGCCTCTGTGCAAAGCCAATCAAGTTCTTGCGTACCGAACTTGAAAACACATTTCTTTATGGAGCTCATTTTGTGTACAGGGGCATTGCCATGAGGAAACAGGAACAATCTTCTGCAACAAGTTTGAAGAACACTGTTGTTTAAAATATCCATTAACAGGATCTAAGGGAACTAGCCCAAACACAAAGGTCTGTCCACATACTTTTGGCCACATAGTGTGCATTGTTGGTAAATCAAAACCAGCAGGTTCCTTGAATGCACCTTCAAGGAAGGAAATGCCTACTGTAAACTGTCTCACCGCACAATGAAACCAGAGTTTTCACAAGTACGTAAATGCAACATGATGTTCACTGAATAATGGGTCTGCAAGTCGACTGTCGTACCGTACTGAAACAAACAGAAACCAATACATGTCTGGAAGGTAAAGAGTAAATCTTCAAACCTAACGTATGCCTTAGAAAATGCTCCTGCAGTACAGTGAAATATACATGATCTGTAGTTAATTAGCTAAAACGTGAAAAGCCTGTATTGTTTTTATACCTGTGCTATCATAAACACATAGTATGCACAATCAGCATACCCCTATTGAAATCAGTTTTTGCCCCGTGTGAGCTGCATTCTGCATCACCTATTTATAAGCCAAGCTTTCAATTGCTACGCTGCCTCCTCCCTGAATATCCTGAATAATTAGAGCGAGGCAAAGGGAAAGAGTGAAAGGACAGGAAATGTTAAGCTTGGGCACGACAAAACAAAAAAGGGAGGAAGTTTCCTTAACACATGCCAGGCTTTTATAATAGCTGAAATGCTTGTGTGCCGGAGGTCGACAACTGCACAGCACATTCAGTTAAAAGGCTCTTTAATGTGACACTTTGCCACAGGACTTGGCAGAATGCACACCTCCTGCTTACAGACTTGTAAAGAGGGGTTAAAGAGCAAAAAGAGGAGCAAGAGAAGCTGTGTACAATAAAGGACATTCAGAATTTAAGGCACAGAATGAAAAGACAACAGGATTAGTTAAAGAAAGGAGCAGGGTTGGAAGAAGCAGCTTCCTGCTATGGACAGAAGAATGAGAGTGATAAAAAGGAGGGATTGACTCACTTTTTCTTGTCCTTGTCCTTCTTGAGGGGCTGAGATAAGGAGAGCGTCTCGGCTGCGATCTTCTTCCTGTTGTGGGCGTTCATCTCTTCCTCCAGGTCTCTCCTCTTCTCCTCCACCTTCCTCTTCTCTTCCTGGTGCATCCGCTTCAGCTGCTCAAACTTGTCGTGCAGCTGAGTGGGAGGAGGAGAGGGTGGTGATGGACAGACAGGACGGGGACGACGGGAGGAGGACAGAAGAGGGACAAGACATTTGTATTGGTACTTGCTGAACAGTTAAGCTAATTCTCACTGGTGAAATGGACCTGACAATGGGATAAACTAAAACGAAAATAAGCAGTGAACTGAAACAATATTGCCTGGGTAAAAACTAATACAAATAAAATGAACATAAATTCATTTCAGGTTTAGTTTTTTATAGGGTTGTCAATCAATTAAAATATTGAATCAAGATTATTCGCATGATTGTCCATAGTTAATCACAATTAATCGCACATTTTTTATCTGTTCAAAATGTACCTTAAAGGGAGATTTTTCAAGTATTTAATAGTCTTATCAACGTTGATAAGAGTGGACAAATATGCTTGCTTTATGCAAATGTATGTATATATTTATTATTGGAAATCAATTATCAACACAAAACAATGACAAATATTGTCCAGAAACCCTCCCAGGTACTGCATTTAGCATAAAAAAATAAAAATTAAATTAAAATTAAAAATCGCAAGTGTATCAATGCATTAAAGAAATAATTGGCGTTAAAATTAATTTGCGTTAATGTATATGAAAACTGGGTCTCTGACGTTGCAGTGTTGATATGTGGATGCATCAGTGGCCATTTAAAATCAAATGTACTGCATCTATAACCATAACTTCCCATTAGACTGACCTCTCTCTCCTTTTCTTTCAGCTCTGCTTCCGTCTCTTTTACTTTGTTGACAAACATTTGTCTCATTTCTTCCTCTTTATGCTGCAGATCCCCCAAGAACTCTTTCCTCTTGGCCTCGTACGTCTCCTGGAGACTGGGGAGAAGAAAAGACAGGAATAGATCAGGTATTGTCTCTGAACAATAGAGACTCTCCCTGTTGTTGACACTCGAGTATCTCTGTGGTTTTGGATGTGTTTCTCTCCATACAGCCTCTCCCTTCCTACCTGAATGGTTGGCTGTCGGGATCTGTATCTTTGAAGCCCATCTCCTCCAGCTTACAGCGCCGGTACAGCTCGTAGTGGCGGGCGTGGGTCTGCTCCCTCAGATCCTCCATGTTGACCCTGATCAACATCTCTCGCAGTTTTACAAAGTCGCAGTGGGCCTCGTTCTCGACTAAAAGGGAAAAAACACACCAGAATTAGGAAAGCGGAGAGTTGTGCTTCAGGTCATCATGTAAATTATCTCCTTTACATGATAAACAAATTCTGCTGTGGTGTTTGAAAAATAGCTTTTGGTTGTCAGCGTCAGATTGTTTCAAGTTCTGAGTCTTTGCTTCTCGCTTTCATTCTGTGCCTGGCTGTCTTTTTCACTGCTTCTAACTTATTCTAACACCCCATCTGTCACCCTGTTAGCCTCCCTTCCTCTCCATCTCTCTCTCAGAAGCAGGAAATCACACCACATCTCTACAGGAATGTGAAGTAGTCTGCACAAAATACAAGCGGATAAATCACATTTAGCATCCATCAAATTAAACCAAATCGATCACATTTTGGCAACAAAGAGGGGTTGATAATTTGGAGATATTCTGCACTTTTCATGTTCATTTTTTTCCTACTGGAGCGACTTTAACAACTTCACTTTAGTTTCATGTCTGAGTGACTTTCACAGTTAAATGATTTCATGGTGGGGAATGGGCAGGAAGCGTTTCCTGCTTGACAGACTGACAGCTGAGGGGAGGGCGCCCTGAGCGTCATTTCCATTCTGATGAAGCCTTTTTACTCACACATCACCTCACCTCATTAAATTTGGGTAATTTTTTACTTCTGCGAATATACAGTAGCAACCAGATGCAACTAAAGCATCTCAGCTGAAAAAAAAACACTACTTCAGCGTTCTGTATTACAAGTATTTAATTCGTTTTAAAACTGTCAATTTTGTTATTTAAAAAGTCACAATATACCTAATTATAGCTAATTTTTAGCTAAATTAAGCTTATTTATATGGCACTAAAATCAAGAGAAATTAAGAGAAAAAAAAAGAGGCAATAATAGTGCATATCACAAACATTATCACCGCAGGAGAAATTCCTTCCCTGCAACAGCCCTATGTACAATGTGCAGTAAGAGTAAAGCAGCCTCATCGACACAGAATAACATTCAAAATGTACATGTATACAGTTCAGATAAAAGGCAGCATTACAGGGGTTTGGATCTGGCCAGCTTGCCATTTAGGGCTTTGATAGACACGACAGGGGGACAAAGGAGTTCTTAAAGCGGTTAAGCCGGCACTGAGGGACTCTGAAGCGTCTTCCTTGAGGGAAGGAGCTGGTACTCAGGGTGGAGGACATGTGTGGGGTCTGAAATGATCTGCTGGGCCTGTCTGATGATAGTTTTGTCAAGACAGCCTGGACTTGTGGGATGCTGCCTGACTCCCACGATTTTCATGGCTCGTTGTGTGAGCCGGGTAATCTGGGCTTTCAACTGTACACTGAGGTTGCCAAACCAGGCTGAGATGCCATATCACAGGATGCTCACAACTACGGCATGGTAGAGGAGGACCAACACTTTCTGGTTGACACCAAAGACCCTCAGCCTACGAAGGAAGCATAGACTGTATATAAGAAGTGGACGTAGTCACCGTGACATCACCCATTAGTTTGTGGACTGCCGTTTTGAAGCCTTGAGTTCGGCATATTGGCCATCGCCACCCTGGTTATTTGCAACCAGAAGTGACACGAGAGGGTGGAGCTAAGTACAACCGAACGCTGAATAAGACATTTTTAGGCGACCAAAATGTTACGATTAACTTTCATGAACTGCAAACACACTGTGAAAGGGTTAAAGTTCTACGAGGAAAACACAGACAACTCCCAGACCGGACAACGCCGTCAATCACATGGTAGCCACGCCCTAAAGCATACCCTGCTTTATAGTCTATTTGACTCTAAATGGGACCATAATTGACTAAATAAACATCATGCTGTATTGAAGAAGACTTGAAACTAGTGATCGAGACCATAAACTCATTTTTACAATGTTTACTGAGGTAATAAATCAAGTGTGAAGTAGGCTCATTTTCTCATAGACTTCTTTTTGCAACCAGAGGAGTCGCCCCCTGCTGGCTATTAGAAAGAATGCAAGTTTAAGGCACTTCTACATTGGCTTCACTTCTCAGACCCTGGTGAGACATTTTATTAACAACATTACTGCCTTTTTTGAGAAAAAAGTGAATGCAATGACATCGAATGCATAGCCATCCCTGCACAGCCAGAATCCTTTCTAACAACTCTCCCACCCTGCACTCTTCTCATCAAGAAAAATCACTCCTCCCTTTGAAAATAAAGTTCTCTCTTCTTGACGTTATTTTTCCCCCATTTACAGACATGATAATATCTTCATAGTCTACGTGGAAACTGGGAAAGCTTAAAATTATTTGATATGCTTAATCTCCTCCAATCTTTAAATGAGGGCGCACTGAAGTGCCAAATTTCTGCAAAGCAATAAAACCTGGAGCACAACCTAAAGCAGCTGTATAACTTGATACATCAGCCGGCGGATAATCTTGGAAAAAAGTAGAGTGGCTCGTTGAAACGGATGTGTTGTCAGAGGAAAAAATAACTTTCCCCTTTCAGGAATTTAATGTGATCAACCTGTTAGCAAACCCTCAGAAAGATGCTTTAAAGAGCTTTTCTGTTGTCTCAGATCTGGTGTGTGTGGTTGCCCAGGGCACGTGCAGAGCGGAAGCACGTGGCGTTTCAGGGACTGGAGCATATGCCAAGTAACCCGGAGAATGGGATGTATGTTGTGTTTAAATACCACCACAAGCTGTGAGCTCTAAGGATGTAAAGGCGGCAATAATGATTTTGAAAAAGCCCAATTAGCATGGCATTTAGCTTCTCCTGATGGAAAATACTGGGAAAGCAGCCTGCAGTGCATGATAGCAAACCACAACGCAGCGTCAAAAAATCGCAACATGACACCGTCAAAGTGAAGAAAGAAATAAGACATTCCTTCATTAGACTAGGACAAAAAAGCAAGTGAATAAACACTAGCTCACCTTCGTCTACTTTAACGCTTTTGGACCTAAAGTAAATCTTAAAAAGACGTGAAATAGTAGCAGTCATGCAGCTGTTTGAATCACTCACTCTTATTTTTACTCAAATTTGCTGGTTGACCACACATCATTAGTGGGAGTATATGCGTTAAAAACAGGAATGAGCTGTTTTCTGGGGCTGCATCCAGGCTACTGAAATTGCCTGTTCATATGGCATCTAATAGTCTCTCTGTACTGGCCCCCCGCTGAGGGCAGAATGAGGGCCAACCCTCTGACTGACTGCAGCACTGAGCCCTCAAGATATCTGAGCACAGACACATTCACACGCCAGCAACGAGAACAGCAACATTCACATATATATATTCCCACATAGAGAAACGGCTGCAATAAATCTGCAGATGCCAAAGAATTAATGGAAATAGACAAATGTGCAAAATGAAAATACATCAAAAAATGATCCATGTGTCCCAGGCTGATCATTTGTTACTGTGGTTTTGGTAAGGCTTTAGCTATATTTTGAGTGGTAGACCAGCCGAATTATTTATATGATAGTTACGGCTCTAAGATATTAGCAAAATTCACAGAAAATATGATATTTACAAGACGAAGAGTCTATAGCCAAACTAGCGGCTCTGTGAGGCATGAATGTGTGTACCAAATTTTATGGCAATCCATCCAAAAGTTAATGTCTGGAGACATTTCACTTAAAAAACCACAAATGTGGACCTCATGGTGGCGCTGGATGAAAAGTCAAACAATCTCTCCAAAGTCATTAGGATACGTCTGGGAACCATTAATGTCCATAGACAGTATATAACAAGTGCACGTAGTCACTGTTAGCATGGATAGCATCCATGTTGTGTGCACAGTTGAACAAACACAGTAGCTTGCAGAGAAGAAATATGGGGGGCCTGCTATATGTCACAGATGTCTGGAGTTCAGAGATAACAGAGCATCGAGATCCTGAGGGAAGATAAACACACACACACACCAAGCCTCCTTCAGTTACTCTTTTTATCAGTAGACAGTCCTTCCTCTGTCTTCCGTCAAGTCTATGGAAATTTCCCATGGCTCTTGGAGAGGTTACCATAACCCATCTATATGACATCTGGCATCCGCACACTGTTTCCACTGACACAGGCCCTCCTTTCAGTCGGCCAAGTGGAGTAAAACACTGAGACTTCTGTCCTCCTCTGGCCCCAGTGTCCTCAGATACTGTGACAAAGTGTGTTGTATGAATGGTGAGCCATCAGTTTGCAAGCAGGCCTGACTAAAAGATAAGTAGTTTTCTTGTAATACATCCAATCAGACCAGATTGTTGTTGTTAGGCAGAGATGGGACAAGGTTGAAGAAGATAATTAGATGCAGGCAATAACAAGACCAAAGAACAAAAGACAATGTCAGTTTCTTCTCTAGAAATAAAATAATAATTAAGTTATATCTAATGATGCTCATTGAAACACAGCAGCATCATTTCTTACAGCCTCAATGATGGAATATGATAACAATCACATTTTCCACAAGCTCAACTTTTCATGAATTAAAAGGCCCAATCAGTATCTTTTTACGCAACATCTGTCATTTTGTGCAATCAAAATTTTAAAGATAGTCTGGTTTTACTCCAGAAAGTTTACTGGGATAAACAAATATTTTTTTATTGTTAAATATTAAATTAAATTAATTCAATTTAATTTAATTTAATTTAATTTAATATTTTCCACAGAAAAAAAATACAAATTTAGATTTAGTTGTTGTCTAATTTTCTAATGACAGATGTTATTGAGAGCAGGGTTATTATAGTAAACTAAAACTAAAACTAAAATAAGAAGCGAAAAATATTATTAGTAAACTGAAACTAAATTTAAAAACTATATCCTTTAAGAAAAACTAAACTGAAACAATATTACCTGGTTAAAAAAATAAATAAAATAAAATAAAATAAAAATGAAAGTAAATTCATTTCAGTTTTAGTTTTTAAGCTATAATAGCCTATATCACTACCGAAAAAAGAAGAAGGCATGGATTTCCGTCAACTCTCGTGACACTGAACCACAGAAATTGAACGGACTTGACATTCGAAGGCGCTATGCCGCAACTGCTTCACTAAAGTAGCGCGAAGATTAAACATTATGGCCATTCCAACACAGTTCTCCAACCATGTATTTTGTATGTAAATGTAGTTACATACTTCTACATTATACCTGGCCCCAATAATAACACACTGAAACTACATGTAAAGCTAAAACTAAACCTTTCTCAAAAAAACTGAAACTAAACTAAAACTAGCAAACGCACACTGAAAACTAACTAAAACTAAACAAAAAAAATAAAGTCATAACTAATATAAAATTTAAAAAAATAATTGGAAATTCAAAACCATCATGAACTTGATTGAGAGACTAATTGTGTTTACATTAGGATCAAATATTGTGCTTTCGTGAAGCTTTAAGTTACTTTTCCCCTTTGACCCCCACGTATTCTTGACATTCTACAGTCATAATATCAGCCTCAAGACCTACCACCTGTTAATGCTGCTGAAGAATGACAAAATAATTACGATGGAGACAAATCCCAACGAAATGAGTTTACAGTGAAGCCGCTATAACTTTTTGCAGATTGCACTATCCTGTATGTTACTGGACAGGACTATAGCTTCATGGTGACTGATGGAGTCCAAAGGAATCCGTCCCCCAGGAGACACACATCAGGCTTTATAAATAACCACAGAGTGTCCTCTGAGGGTTGGGGAATGAGAGTAGTCAGTGGATAATGGAGAGAGGAAAGGAAGGCAGGGTGAGGACACAAGAGCAGAGGAAAGGAAGGAAGGAAGGGAGAGCTGGAGGAAGCGAGGGAGGGAGGGAGGGAGCTTCTCTCAGAGTGCAACTCCCATCTGAGCAGTAATATTCTCACAGCACAACTCTGTGTGACATTATTAAATTAAACTGTTTACTCTTATTGTCAAGCACAGAGGAATGAGCTGTGGGAAACAAAGATCCCTGGAGAGGTCTTGCATGCACGCAGACATACAGGCGTACATGCACGCCACGCACACACGCCAAGGCAGAAATATATAGGGAGAAACATACAGTACATACACATCACTGGCACGCATAGACGCACACTGGCAATTTTCCCAAAACAATCCCTACCCACTCGCCCTTCATTTCGCAGTGTCACTCTGCATGAAGTCACGCTCGCAGCTGCGGAGGGCGCTCCGCATTAAGAGGGCGGGTATAAATAAACAGGCAAACTGTGGGACGCACTCGCCACTCTGCCGTGAGCAGGAAAACGTCTTTCACCGTGGACACTGATAGACGCCTTGCTTTCTCAGCTGCTCAGTTACATTGCATGCCGTTTCTCCATAAGCACAAAACATCCTCAAAACAACCAGCATGCGGTATAAAAGAGATCCTTTTTTTTTTTTGATGATGAATCATATGATTAAATTTAGCATCGCTATGTTAAGTGTTATATTGGCATGAACGAAATGGTATTTGCAAAATATGAAGGTGGAAGTTAACTGTATGCGTGCTGTCCTTGTGCTGCTGCAACAACCGAATTTCCCCGCTGGGAATCAATAAAAGTTTATCTCATCTTAATTGTTGCAGCTAACGTTTTTACTGTCCATCTTTAATCTACACTTACTGCTTTGGGGTGGCTCTTAATATGGCGAAATCTCCCCAAAACAGAACAAGGCTGCAAGGGCCGGAAAGAGACTGAACCATGTACTTCCTCAAAAAAAATAGACCACTTTCAGATGCATTCACAATACAATAAAATCCCTGAATAATCACTATGCATGCACACTCATATTATGGCATAGTAAAGACTGTACCACAGTTCAAGTACTGACACTGTGCCAATATCTCATGATATAGCACTCCTCGCACGTTTCTACATGTGTCTCTCCACCTCATTTACCTATTTAATGCCCGTAACCTAGCAACCTAACAGCCAGCTCGTGGATATTCAAACTAACCAGCATCATCAGGTTTATACAGGGAAAAAATACAAGTGATACAAGTATTTATAACCACAAGTCACTTTGTTTTGCATTTGTGTATAGTTTTTGTGTAGCTGTCAAACATGTCATCTTGCAAGGACTGTCCGAGGCCTTTCTGTTGCTCCATTACAGGCGAGGGAAGTCATGAGTGAAACTGGACAGATGTCAGCAAAATTCTTCAGTTGCTAGCAGGAAGTGGTTCAGTAATAATCAACTGGCACTTTATGGAATAAGCCTTTTTTTAATGAATTATTTATCTATGTAATCTCAAAGTAAAACTTTTTTCCCATAGATGTCATATTGACTGAAGACAAATGTTAATGGAACTGCACTATGATACTAAGAATACACTTACAGCCTCAATACTTCTTGTGCCCACGATCACTGTATCTCTCTGTGGCAGTCTACGTAAAGCATCCACTGACCTCTTCATGCACTCACTGTTGTGTTTGCTTGAGAAACACAAACACCCACACACACCCTGGCTAGCTTGCATGTGAGCGGTTCTCACCTTGCACGATACCCCAGGGGTACTGTCTGGCTCTCACTGTTTTGTTCCCGACTTTGACCTCTTCCACGCTCCCAACCACAGCAAAGGGCAGATGAGCCTGCACAGGAAAAAGATGGTGGAGTGTTAAAAGGGTCAAGAGGCCACAGACGTAACTGGAGCCATTAACAGGGGCTGAGTCCAAGCTTCCTCTTTCTTCTGGGTTACGCACTCTTAATGTTGTTATTCTTTACGGCACAGAAACCATTTCACAAGACACCAACATGTACAAATAACACAAAAAAAAAGGATAAATGAAAATTAAGTGTTTACCTTCAAATAAAATTATTATAAAACTCTCTTATCTTTCACAACCAGACCACACCAGAGTGAAGTGTAACCACATTGACATATGAGCCTCACCAGAGCGGTGTTTTAAGTTTTAACATGTGGCTCGGTCCGGGCTGAGAGGCCTATTTTGTTGAAGTGGTAAAACACACACACACTTTCTTATTGCTCTCAGAGCTACTGCGCCTCGTTAGCATCGACTGTGAAGCATCATGGGGAAAACATGCCTGATACGCAACCTCAAAAATTAGGCGGCGAGTTGAAACCAGCTGGTTGGTTGCAGCTCAGAGGAACGAGCTGGTGAGTGTGGGCGCTGATGTAACCGACTATGAATAGATGGGGATACTGTACGAGGACTCAGTCTGGGAAAACCAAATGCAGTCTTATTTATCCATGAGAGAATTTACTGTTTGTGCATTTGTACATGTGTGGGCGTGTGTTTGTCCCCATTATAAAATCAGAACTAAAAAAAAAAAAAGGTTAAATATGAAGAAAATCTATTTGTGCTTGCTGCTTGAGTAAAAGTCAAAAGAATATATTCAGTTATATGTCAGTATTTCTAAATAACTGGTTTATTTCGACGATGGAAAATGTACAAATGGACATAAAGCCAGTTGTAGGAAAACAGGTGCTGCCATCGAGATCATAAAATCTTTTTATTATGGAAAGCATTGAGGAATGGAGAACTGGTGCAATCAAACAGAGCCTGTATTCATACCGTTTTGTGTAAAACTATGCATAATGTTTGCATATACTGTATGTCCAAGGGTCAGCTGGTATTTGCACATATTTGGACTGTTTTCCCCCTGTATACACTCACAGATTTGTGGGATTGCAAAGTGTCTAGATAAGAGAAACAACATTACTTTTCAGCACATGTTCAAAACGATAAAATGGTGTCAACACATGCTGCTGTTGCCAGATGTGTAACACATGTGGTCAGTGTAGTCAGTAGGCACAGAGATAATCCTTTTTAATCCAACAATGTTGAGAAGTGTCACAAGTCTAAAGAACAAAGCCATCATTTCTACTTTCAACACATTCATGTTAGTTCAAAAACACATTTTCTTGTAAAAGTAAAAAGTAGGGCTGACCCGAATGCTTCAAAGCTTCGACAGTTGTCATGGTAATCAACCTTCAAATCAGTATTCGAATGCTTTGTTTGTTTGTTTTTTGTTTTTTTTTTATATACAAGTATGTACTAATAAAGTATAAATCCCCAAATAACCCATGAAATAAGGGATAATCCCACAACACTATTCATATTCAACATTAAAAGACAGAAAAACGGATGGTATGAGAATTTTTCGAGCGTCACAACATGACTTACGTTCATGGAGGCGTTGATCTCACTGACGGTTTCGTCGTCTGTCGGGAACTGATATATCTGGACGCCGTTGCTCACCAGCTCGCTCATAATCTTTATTTTGAATTTATGGAGCTCACTCTTGGAGATTGTGTCCGCTTTGGCAATGATGGGAATTATGTTTACCTGAGGAAAGGATGAGAAAAAAGAGATTTAATAAACAAAAGTTATTAAATGTGTAGAGCATCGTCCTTGTTTTTATGCCCGAGTCTGCCAAAGATATGTAAGCATTCCTGTATCGACAGCTGCGTATACGTGGAGTTCATTATGTAATGGGTTTTCTTAGGATGCTCTGACATGCGTCTTCATGACAGGACAAAATGTACCTGTCAAGCTCAATATGAGAAGAGCAGATGCACAGAGAATCAACACAATGTTTTCAGCGAATTACAGATTAGAGCAATTAACTTCCCCATGTCAGCGGGTCATGAACAAACACTCTGAATGAAGCTCAATTAAACACACTGAAGACCTAATTAAAAACAGAAGTACGTTGCTAAATATGGCTGAGAAGGCACACAAGAGCATATGTACAGTGAATAAGCTCAGTCAGAACCCCCGACAGATACATAAAACAAACAGTGATTATGAAAACAAACTAGGCTCCTCGTCTCCAATCAGCAGCAGATGTGCAGAAATAAACACAGTTTGTCTGCATTCCTCTGTACGGCTGCGTTACCCCAATCACTAACCGGGAAGACGAAGAGGATCCCCACAGATTCATCAACTCCGTAGTGTGCCTCAGAGCAAGAGCCGGAGCTTGTTAGGAGTCAAATTACAGGCTCATCATACTTTATTGGATCATTAATTTACAGCAGGGCAGCCAGTATCGTTGTTTTAACCCTTATTTATCAAACCAGGTTGGCTAATCGCGATCCAGTGCTGACAACCGCCTCAGTGAGAAGGGAGGGGACGCGGCAATATTTGTTCACTTCCCACAACCGGATTTTCCCAGCTGGCCAAATAGTTCTCAGTGTTTGTTCAGAACAACTAAGAGCACCAGATGGGTAGCTGTAACCACATCAATGCAGTTTGCATGTAAGATGATCATTGAAGAAAAAAACATTCACATAGACTGATATTTCTGGCTTTTTCTTTTTTAATCTTACACGGGTCAAACATCTGTATATGAACGGATAGAGGAGAGTGTCAGTGTTCAAGGGATGTAAGAACTATGTTGATACATTCTGAGCGTTAATAAAAATATAAAATATTATAGTGCAACATGACAAAAGTTATTATCAATGGATCCTCCTATTACTTTTATTTGGATAGGAGGAAATATCAATCCTTGTTTGTCAAACGACCTCTACAAACTGACTCCTCTACATCCAAATATTAGATAATTAACTAGTAATGATTTCCTCCTATTCAAGAAAAAAAAAAAAAAAACGAAAGGACACCTCCTCTTCAGACCCTCATCTCTCTTCCTGCCTTCATCCACCACAAACCAAACTCACTCTGGTAGGCCTTCAACCATCCTCTGTGGGGAGGGGTGACTCAAACCCATTTACAAGAAAAACACCATTGTCTAGCCTTGACAGCAAACTCTACAGGCCGAGGTTGTTTCTGGTCTGCTTCCCTGGTTGTTCCTGTGACAGGGCTATCTGGCAGACAGGACAGCTCCCTTCATTTATCTTTAGTTTCCAGATAAAAGCTCATATTCACACACAGTAATGCTCCCATTGATGTGATTATATCTCAGCACGGAAATAAAAAATGCGATTGTGGAATTAATTATACTCTGATGAAGATTGAGCCTCTTGAAATTGCCTCTCATGGCAACGAAATGTATTCATTGTAAGCCAAATGTTTGGACTTGGATCATCCATTTTATCATTTATGCTGTGCTGAAACGATTGGTTGATTAATTAATCATTAGAAATGAATGAACAACCACCAGTTCCAGCTTCTTACATACGAAGATTTGCTGATTTTCTCAGTTTTATAACAGCACAGTTTTAAGTTTTGGACTGTTGGTTGGACAAAATACAAATTTGAACCTGTCACTGTGGGGTCTAGGACCATTTTCAGTATTTTTGACATTTTACATACTAAACAGTGAATCAGTTCATGGAAAAATAATCAGTATGATGAATCAATAATGAAAATAATCATTATTGAAGCGCTAATTTATTTGTGAGTAGGGCTGGGCGATATGGCCAAAACCTTCTATCACGATATAGATTATTTCATATCTTGATAATGATATATATCATGACAGAGCATGTTTTCTGGTAGTTCAATAAATAAACATATGAAACAACCACATGGCAAGGCCTGTTTTTGTATACTCCTGTGTAAATTAAATACTTGACAAGTGAAAAGTATGGATTATTTTCTCATTTTAAGAACTTTAGTGCAAAAATGAACATAACAGTTTCAAGTGAAATTATGAAGAAAAACATTAATACATATTTCCAGTTATACGCTGACTATGTTTACAAGCATGCACACAAATACAGAGTAATCACATTAAGACAATAGTTTGATTTAACTAAGTTTGATCAGATTTTCTGAGAAATTTGAGTTAATAGGTGCATATTATCAATTTTGACAACATAATTGTGCATCACGATATCTCGACATATGATTTCATCACGATACGATTCCATTGAAAGATGATAAAGTACCATATTGAATTATCGCCCAGCCCTCTTTGTGACATAGTCAGGCTCTTGTCTAGGCCTGTAGAAGCAGAGCAGGTACTTCTGTGGTATATCTGTAGCCACAGAGCTCAGAAAATTATAGAAATAAAACTGCCAAATGTGCAAAGACTGATAGTATGTGGTGAGTCGCTGCTGCAAATATTGCCTGCAACACATTATTATTTCATCTAGAGAGAGACCACCGCTGCATAAAACACCCCATCAAGCCTGTAAAACAAAACAGCGTCACATCCACACTGCGGTCACTCAACACTGGCTCGCTTTCAGATAAAACAGTGGTCATATTTCACGTAGTGGAAAGACTGCTGGGACAGAGCCACTAGGGGTCAGAGCGCTGTTCACCGTGGCCACCCACTCACTGAGCCCAATGTTGCACTCACAATGCTGTAAATCACTTTGGATAAAAGTGCCTGCAGCCACCATTGTTGTTATTTTACACTTTCTGGCACTGTGAAAAATGAAAAAATGCCCGTGTGTAACCAAAATGTCCCTAACAGACATACAGGAGGTTCACAGGAAGAGGGTTTGGTTCATATGAATGCAAGAGGAGATTTAACTGAGGTAAGCTGCTTTGCTTTCACTCATATTAGGGGAGAGTGCAGCAGGTAAGCTATATTATAGCTGCTCATGTTCATATAAAGATAATATATTTAGCTCAGGTAAGCTACCATGTCTTGCTTCAAAGCAAGGGGTACAGAGAGTTGGCCGTGGTGGTTTGGATGGCATCAGGAGACAGTTGGCAAGCGCAGGGTGCCAGGGTTTGATCACTCTGTTGGCTGGTAAAGGCGGCGCAGAGGCTCAGTGGTCAGCGCTGTCGCCTCGTAGCAGGAAAAGTGCTCAATTTGGATCTTGGCCCTTTCTATGTGAAGTCCTCTCTGTTTAACAGTATTCTGGTCCATGACTTTAGCCTTAGAAATACACTCGGTCCTCATTACTAAGTAGTAAGGATGGCTAGAATGGGAATAAATTACAAAGTATAACAACTTTATTAAATAGGGCTGTCAAAGTTAACGCGATAATAACAGCGTTAACGCAAATTCGCTTTAACACCACTAATTTCTTAAATGCTTAAAAATCTGACATGATGCCTGAGGCTGTAGCGGGCTCAGTTTTAAAGCTAGAAAGAAAGGAGGCTAAATAACGCTCGAAACTTACGCTAAATTTTGGCGAGTAAAAAAAACTGTCATGGCTATTTTCAAAGGCGTCCCTTGACCTCTGACCTCAAGATATGCGAATGAAAATTAAGTCATTATCAAGTCAGCACACTGACAACTGTTGTTGCCTGTTGGGCTTGGGTTTGCCATGTTATGATTTGAGCATATTTTTTATGCTAAATGCAGTACCTGTGAGGGTTTCTGGACAATATTTGTCATTGTTTTGTGTTGTTAATTGATTTCCAATATTAAATATATACAAACATTTGCATGAAGCAAGCATATTTGCCCACTCCCATGTTGGTAAGAGTATTCAATACTTGACAAATCTCCCTTTAATGTACATTTTGAACAGAAAATGAGTGATTAATTTGCGATGAAGTGAAGTATTAATCAACATTTATATTTAATGAACGTAAATATCATCGAGACCTACGAAAAGTTTTTTTTTTCTGAAAACTGTCCCTTGAGAGTGACAGTTGGCTGAAGTATCCGGTCATCGTTTTGAATCGTACCACCACCAGGAGACATTTGGCAGAGATGCGCAGTCGTGCGTTGATAGTTGGCAGAGGTAAGCCAGCAGGTTTTGGTAACAAGCTGACCATCTGCTTTGCTCTGGATTCATTATCACTGCATCAGCAGACACCAGCAGGGCTGAAGTTGCCACTTTGTCATTCACACAACAGTGCGATCAGTAGTTATATGTATACATTTGACTGATGTAGCAAAACTTCATCCATCAGTGAACATTAAGGTGTCGTGACAGGATGTAAGCAAGCATATATACTAAGGGTGGGGGGAAAAAATCGATACAGCATAATATCGCAATATTTTGCGTGGCAATGTTGTATCGATACATGGACGTCAAGTATCGATCTTTTATTATATATAAACTATTAACCTTTTATGAATCACTATTCTGTCTTTCAGAGGTTGTAGTGGGCTCAGTCTTAAAGCTAGAGTGAAGATACTGGTAACATATGAAACTAGAAAACCTAAGGAATCGGGGAAAAACGCTAAATAATGCTCCAAAGTTGGCCAAATTTTGATGAGGAAAAACTTCTACGTACATGCAGCTTCCTCATTTTAAATGCTTATAGACATCCAAGACGTCAGTATCATCCTTCTCGCCCTCAGGTCAAAGACACACAATTCTTTCACTTGCATTTTAACTGCCTCTTTCTCTGTCACTTCTTCTCTTCTGGGCTTTGTAAACATGTGCTTTGAGGCTCTTTTCTCTTCCTGAAATTCCACACTTCCCACA
Organism: Adelosebastes latens; assembly: GCA_916700685.1. Lineage (NCBI taxonomy): Eukaryota > Metazoa > Chordata > Actinopteri > Perciformes > Sebastidae > Adelosebastes > Adelosebastes latens. The sequence goes on from CAKAKR010063483.1 coordinate 109,811, forward strand.
CGTTGAAACCAAGACTCAGGATCAAAAACCACTGAACGGTTTAAGCTGTTTATCACTGAGTCGTTTTCCAAAACATCTTATCAAAATGTCAACATGCTGAATTTATTGAAGTGTGTTATCAAGCATAAAATAAATCATCTATATCAATGCCATATATGTATAGAAATCATATATATTCATGCCTATATATGTCTTTGAATTACAAAAAAGGGATCAAACTTCAACTGGAAAATTCAAAGAAAACTGCTGACAAAGAAAAAGATTTCCCAAATATTAAAATATAAATAATACAATGGCAACAAATACAATACGGCTCCAATTTAGACCTTAAAATCTGCAATCTTGCCCTTTCTGACTCTGTCCTCCCCGCTAAAATCACTCTCTCCCCCCTTCTTTCACGCTCCTAGTGCTGCTGTGATGAGATTTTTTTTCCACCAGTTGTCTAATTGAGGCCAAGCCAGTGATTGTGTCTCCACTGAGCTGCACTCATCGGATGTTTGGCAAAACACGGATCCACTGACCAATAATCTGTGCAGTAATACTCACACTTGAGCAATGAAAAAGCCACAAATCAATGTGGCTATTGACTGGTGTACAATTGACCTGTAAATCACAAATATGTCAAACTGGAACTCAGTATTAGTAAGATGAGCATGATGAGGGTGTATTTTAAGTTTTTTTAATGGTTTTTTTAATCTTATATACAGTTTTATATATTATATATGGCAATTCAGAAAGAGGGATGGACCTTAACCCAGCAAATCAAACATTATCACTTGCGAAAAACACGCAACATGTTGGTGTTTAAGTGTAAAACTACTCATATAGGGCAGGTTGTGTGAACTTTTCTTGAAATCCTGTACGACAAAATGGAAGCTTGCACATTCACTGCCACATTTTTCTTTTCGTTTCCTTATTCTTTTGGGACACAGAGAGTCCACACCTCAACAAAAAGATCAAGGATCTCCACGTCTCAGTGAAATGCACACCGGTCACAGTGAAAAGGAGGTCGGATTTCAGCAACACTGATAGTTATTCACAGACAATGGGAAAGGAAAGGGAGTGAGTGAGTGCGCTTTTTGCCAAAGGGGGAAGACCAACAGCAGATGGATGTGTGTTTTTGCGTTTACCTTGCTGTCCAGTTTTTTCATAGTGACGAGGTCCAGGGACTTGAGGGAGTGTCCTGTCGGGGCGATGAAATAAAGGCAGATGTGGATCCTGGTGTCGTGGTAGTTAAACAGCGAGCGCTTGATCTTCAGCTCTTCCTGGAGATAGTTTTCAAACTGAGTGTCGATGTAGTCAACGATGGGCTTGTAACTGTGGAGACAGCCAAAGAGAAACTGTGAGGATTTATGTCTGTGGGTAAAAGCATAAATATTTGTCTTCTTATTCATGCGTTTGTAATGAATGTAAAAAAGGAAATATGGACTTGTCACTGGGGAAATGAACGAAGACGGTTATGTTTTCAGTAACTGTGTGATCTGATTCTGTGCCAAGATCACAGCTTAGAGCTGTACAGCTTAGTGCTGCGTGAAATTTGTGCTCGGCTTATGGGAGTCTGGTTGAAACAAATCACAAGAGGCTGCAAAACATCCCGTCCTCTCTCACACTGCTCTGATGGCCTTTATGGCCTACAGTGTCACCAGGAAATCAAAGAAATTAGGAATGCGTGTGTGAAAACATCAAAGTTTAAGGTAGTATTTGCTCATGAGCGTTTTGCATGTGTAGCTAAATAAACAGGCCCAGGCAGACAGGTATGTAAAATTCAACACAATTCTGAAAGTCCATGGTTTTGGCAAACATACCACAACACCGTGTATGAGCTGCATTGCTAGAGGGGACTAAAGCCCTGATCAGACAGAGTGCGTTTTAGCAGCCTAGGGCGGCTTTTTGTAAATGTTTTCAATGAGAGTGAAGCGTTTTTCACGTTGCTGTGAGCCTCGCATTTTTACAAGAGCGCCCTGAACGTCTCGAGTTGAAAAAAATTCCAAGATCATTCACGTTTTTTCTCTCATTGTGGTGACTTTTGCTGGATACCTGGAGCTACAGTATATGACTTTACCAACCGTAGTTACCGTGATCTGAACAGAAAACAGCAGGAGCCAAATTAGAGCGGTACCTGAGATTTCAGGTAAGTTGTTTTCATCAATTTAAACTGCACTTTTAACTATTAGGTAGCGTACAGCTCATGGTTTGTGTTTTAAGCTTACGTTGGCACTCATTTGGTGGCTGACTTGTTTTAATTTTTTTTTTTTAAATGCTCTGTCTGATCAGGCAACAAAAAGGCAGTGCGGTGTGACTCACGTTTTCCACTAGCAAAACACGCTGAGTCCGATCAGGGCTTTACTCTGACAAGAACCAATACTCCCGGAAAAAAATAGATCCAAAACCAGACTTGCACCTCAATTAGGGCAGAATGGAACTTGACTGGCTTCTGACTCTGCACAATTTTCTCACTGCAGTGATTATCAAGTTAAAAGTCAAGAATTATTAAACGTCTTTTATTAAAATGATATCTCATCTTTGTTAATGCAGCAGTACGGTTCGTCTCTGCATACCCAAAAGAATGATAATGTTAGATCATGAGACAGTTTGAAGAACATTTATGCTGCATTCACAGCAAGTTTGTTTGGAGCAGTTTATTTGAGTCTGCAGCCTTAACTCATTTAGTTTGCCTTTGGAGAGATGAGAACGAGACCATTAGCAGCCAGCCACATATTTAATAAACTGCATCATAGCTCTCTTTCAAGGGAGGTTGTGCTTCATCAGTCACCATAGATACAAGTCTAACAGTCATAGTTTGGTTCTCACGGCATCACTTGGCATTGGCGCTATCTACTGTTGTGATAATCTGTGTTTGAGATGCTCAATAAATTCCCACAATTCCACTAGGATCGCCTCCAATTCATGACTAAACAATGGCATTGCTGTGGTTGTCAAACAGATGTGCATTGCTTATGTTATGTTGCTATATTTGGGCCCAACACGACCACCTCAGCCTCATTGGTTGCAGCTGGCGTCACTTCTGCTTTCACGTTTCCTCCGGCTCTCACTGGCAAGACTGACAGGCAAACGTGTTTGAAAACAATTGTAAAAGTGAGCCATGTCATACATCTGAAACACCTCCTGAATCTACATCACATCACATACCCAGATGCTTCAAAGAGACTGAAGTGCGACCCACGTTATCAGGTCTACAAGAAGTGCTACAGTAAAAGTGCCCCTTACAAGAAACAAGTCCAAAATGCACGGTTTCAGGATTATAAGGAGACAGATCTTTACATTTGTCAGCTGTTTCTTTGTGTGCTCTTAACTGGTAACTAATTTGTTAATTCAACAGCCAATTATACTGGTAAATTCTCAACAGCAATCTTCCCACATTTTACAGCTCAGAGTGAGACACAAGTCCAAAGAAATATATTCTATATCGTCAGCCAGCACCATGTTTACAGTCATCTGTCCTCTCCCTTCACATCCATCTTCAATCTTCTCTGAGGAATGCACCACTCTGACCTTTTGAGGCTCTCTCAGTGTGCATTTACAGTCCGCTGCAGGGTCCGTCCTTCAGCATGTTGGTTTATACGGCCCATAGAGAAAGCTGCTATCAAAGGGCGTGAGAGTGCTGCTTGCTGGCTAGGTCACTATAAGAACACTCCATTCCACAGCTGCATGTTAAGAAAAAAAAAATCAGCTATTTCCTCTTTATTGCTGTCCAACCTCAACTTATTTCCATCCTACAGAGAAAAACCAAACCTGGACCGATATTAGTTTGTGTCTGTTTCTCTCATTTGTATCCCAAGGCAACAACATGGACCTAATTTGGGCAAAACTATGGCGTTGTTCACTTAGAAATAGAAAGGAAGGTTTGGATAAGAATTGACAGGAGGATCTGTCATTGCAAGGAGTCAAATAGAAAACACACTGAAGGTATGTGTTTTATGCATGTGCTCAGAGTACCAGATGAAGGGGATTTGACTCGTAGGACAATACAATGAGTGCTGTTTATTTTTATAAAGAATTAGGGCTGCCCCCCTGCTAGGCTTGATTTAAATCATGGACTGGATGGTTTTGGTGAGTAGGAGGTTAAGTATGGCTTAAAAACTGGGTCAAATTAGGTTGAAAAGTGTTAAATATATCATTGTTTCAAAAGTGTAGCAGAACTTTGTTTTTTCTCTTCTTTTCCTATCCCTTTATACACATTTATACTATACCTGCTGCTATTAATCTTATCGTGTCACTTTATCTTGTAACTTGTCCCCACCTTGTTAGTTTTTCTTTGATTGCTCTTGTTCATTTCTGTATAGTTTCTACTCTTATACTATTTGTATATCCCTCTTATTTTATTCTATTTGTTTGTATTTGTATTTCTTTATTTATTTGTACTTATTCTGTCTTTGTGCTGCTGTAACACCTGGATTTCCCCTCTGAGGATCAATACAGGCTTATCTCATCCCATCGATCATCTCACGAACTCTCAGATTTATCTTGTGACCACCCGTAGGTTGGGAACCGTCGGCCTATACTATTTAACTGTATATAAAGTAAGGCTGCAACTACCGATTTTTTTCATCGTCAATTAATCTGATGATTATTTTCTCGATTAATCGATTATTTGTTGTGTCTATAAAATGTCAGAAAATGGGGAAAAATGTTGACCAGTGTTTCCCAAAGCCCAAGATGACATCCTAAAATGTGTATATATATATATATATATATTCAGTTTACTGTCATAGAGGAGTAAACAAACCAGAAAATATTCACATTTAAAGAGCTGGAATCAGAGAATGTTTACTTTTTTTTTTTCTTAAAAAATTACTCAAACCCATTAATCAATACACATATACAGTATAATAATACATAGCTCACAAGGGCCTTTTATCTGCAGAACAAGTAGTTTGATGATAATACTTCTGTACTTTTACTTAAGTATGATTTTGAATGAAGGACTTCTTCTTAAAATGGAGTATTTTTACATTGTTTTTATTAGTACTTTTACTTAAATTAAAGGATCTGAGTGCTTCTTCCACCACTGCGATGGCTATAGTTCAACATGTAGTTAGGAGCAGCTCCCCACTGAATAATCTTCACTGAAATGCTGTTGAAACACATTATTAAACATCTCGACCACATCTCTTTTGACCTGCACATCAGCGTCAACCATCTCATCATGTCACTGTCTTAAAAATCATCGATTATCATTTCATAATCCTCACCTATCATCTTTGTTGATCTGATCACCGAAGCCAACGGTGTCAACGATCGTCAGTTTGAATTGGACGTTGCTTTCTTTCAGGTCGTATGTTCGCGGTCGCAGATACACGCCATTCTGATAATGGCTCGCCTCTTCGTTCTCGAACATGGTGTTGAAGAGTGTGTTCATTAACGTTGACTTGCCGATACCGGTCTCCCCTGTGGGTGGGAGGAAGTAGAGAGAGAGAGAGAGAGAGAGAGAGAGAGAGTTAAATTACTCCATCGCCTGGGAGTAAATCATCAGCTTTTAGACAGACGTTTTTATTGCAGCGACACAATTGTGCATTTCTTTTATGTCAGGAAAAACAAAAGAACGTCACTGCTGTTTTGTTGTAGTTAAACATGCTGTTTGGAGGAAAACAAATCAAGATTGAGGGAAAATGACTGTAGAGAAATGTTCAGCAGTTACAGCATGGCATTTCCATCACTTGCTAATTGTATACATTACATTGCTCTCACACGGTTGTGTCGTTTGGTACTCACCTACACAGAGAATGTTAAAACAAAATCCCTGTGTGACCGATTTACTGACCAGTTGGTCAGGGAGGCTGTCGAATCCAACATGTCCGCCCAAATTTAGGTTACGCTTCTCTTCATTCTGGAGGCACACAAACAAAACAAAACATTAACAAGTCTGGTTGCATGTGAGGAGAACGCACACATGGCGAAGACATTAGTCAGAGGTAGGAAGCAGTCACATTCCTATGCAAATCAAAGATCCAGCGTACATCCTTTCTGCAGATGTAAAAGTCATCGGCTAACATTAAGAGATAGGTAATCAGGGCCTGCAGTAAATGTCTTTATTCTTTGATTTTTGGGTTGCTGGAATTTTTTTTATAAATAATACCTGACAATGACTGATATATTTGACTTCAGGACATCTCAGACTACATACATGCTGAAAATCAAACATTTTACTGTTTTAATTGAGATCTTTTCCAAAGGAGAAGTCCCTAAAAGTGTATGATTCAACTTTTCCCCATGGTCTAGTGTTAAAAACCTTAACAAAAATCTGAATAAATCATAATATCGAATCGCAATACTTGTAGAATCACAATACTTAAAAATTGCAACACATATCCGATCGGCACCCACGTATCGAATCGGGAGATAAGTGTATCGTCCCAGCTCTATTAGCTACTCCTTCCTATTACTTCAGTACTGATGGGTCAACACAGCCACATAGTCCAAGCAATGTGAATACATCTATGGTAATTGAGCCCCTATATCATCATGTTTTACAATCAAATTGAGTGCAACAAGCTGCACCTCTCAAACAAAACTAAAAATGATCACCGCTGCTACAGGAAATTATTGCAGAGGCCGTGCACAACCGCTCTATAATCAATCTGCATTTAGGAGAGAGCATCCTGGAACTGAGAGCACAAAGATTACCAATATGCAACCAGCCAAAAACAGCCAGACAAAACTATTGGGTTGTAAGCGTTTTCACCTTTGATCTCCCTTATCTAACTCATCTGAAGGAGAGACAGTCGGTGACAGAAGAGAGCGTGTTAGAGCTGAGCAGACAGACAGCACCTTGAGATGAATGGGGCCACCCGAGCTCGTCTGGCTCAGCCACGAAGGGCTGCATACTTGAAGGCTGATGTCACCGAAACACAGGCAGCCTGAGAGCGGAGCAGAGCTCAGCTGAACGCAACCCGACCGTACTGAACTGAGAGGTGGAGGAGGGCAGGCTCTGCATGAGATATAAACCTGACTGAACTGCACAATAAAGGATGAGCACTGTGAGAGTGCGTGTGAGGGGAATAAAGAGAAATAGGGCTTAATGTGTCAGGCAACACCACTGGAGTAATCTGACGTGAGCTGAGCTAGGCAATACTGAGTTGGAGCGCACTGGGGGTTTATGACATTACAGTAACACCCCGTGTTCAATGAAAAGAAAAATCTATACAAGCTGTAAATATGCTTTAAGGGTTTCTACGTGTGACGTTGTTTGTGAAACATTCAGCCAAGCCGAGGAAATGCGTTTTATGGCAAGTCAGGTGGCAGCATAGCCAGTCGAAAACTTGAAATTCCTATTGCACTTTTGTTCCTTTTGAGTCTGAATGCACTTACGGTGAGTCACTTTGAACAAAAGCATCTGCCAAATCAATGTAATGTTTGTGGTACTCAGTAGCAGGTTTACAGGGATGATGAAAGAGGAAGAGGCAGCAGCCATTTTTTGTTTGTTAATCACTGTAAACTCAAGAGCTTGTCGAACAGCATTAATGCTTCCCTGTTGTATTCAGTTTGCTGAATGAAGCCTGTGGTATTCGGATAGATCGCTGTAGGTGGAGGGTGTGGCCTGGAAGGAAACCGGTGCATTGACCCTCTGGATGCCCGAGTTGTGTTTAAAATAGGAGAAGTCGTCGATTTACATTAGCCTTTATTTATCCAGGGAAGGATAAATAGAGGCCTGCATACTCATTTTCCATCAACACCCCAGTTTGGTTTCCAGTTTCACATGTGGTGGCTGCTTAGCTGCACACAGTTGGTGATTAGGCCGGCGTCTTGCTCAAAGGCACCTTGACAAGATTTTTTTGTGCGAGAGGGGAATTTTTTTGTCTTACTTAAACCACAAGTCTGGGAATTTACACCTCGGGTCACAAAGGCTTACTTCTGGAAACTCACCCTTCAGAGAAGCAAGTCAAGCTTGTGTCATACTCAGTCTTAAGGAGTTGTTTGACCTTAACCACATTTGGTGAAACTCGCAGATTCAGAAAAATAACAAAGGTCCTGACTCATGAGATAATTCTAGGCTGACCTCCTAGACTGAACCAGACCGAGCGCGTAATCTTTGTGTGAGAGGGTGTAAACCGTAAGAGGCAGATGCGTCTGTGACTGAAGGCTACAGAAAGAGCACGCAGACGTGAGCAGCAATGTTATCTTTAAGGATCGGACAGAAAAGAACTGCAGACGTGGACACAAACCTCTCCAAGCTGTTGACTTAACTGGCTGAAAGTATGAGTGTGTACTGGACTCATGTGGTGAAAGAAGTACTAAGATCCTTTAGTGAAGTAAAAGTAGCAACACAACGATGTAAAAATGCTTCATTACAAGAAGTCACTCGGTTACTTAAGTAAAAGAGCAGAAGTATTATAAGCAAAAAACAGTATATTCACAGTGTTGAAAGTTTAAGTAATGTTTGTGTGATAACAATATAGTAATGTGTAAGTAACAAATGAAAAAGTCTGTCAGTGCAGAAAGATTTTTTGGGGTTTTACTTTAAATCTGCTTGCTCAGAAATGTTTTAGAAATGAGTGTCTGTACCTTGAAACAAGAATGAATAATGCAGATCGCTGCATTAGAATTACAAGAATTAAACTTGAATTTTTTTTTTAGAAAATAGCCTGCTTGAAACAAGTTCATTTGCATTGAAAAATAGGTTGCAATATTCTGACTAGCAAGACTTGTAGAAGTGGAAGAAGAGAAAGAAGAAGTGGATCAACTGTTTTGTATGAAAAATCCTAATCTGGAAAATATCTAGAAACTGGCATTGTCAAAACATTTAGAGAAGTAAAAAGTACTTTGACCTGTAGTAGAGCGGAAGTATTAAGTAGCAGGAAAAATGACTAGACTCGGCTTGCATGCAAGTCTATGTATTCATGCATGCATGTGATTATTATCATGTGAAAACATCTCTATTTTTGGTCATTATCTTGTTTGTACTTTGACTGAATGATTTAGTTCACTACAAAAGAAGACGTTTCTTATGAAGCTCTGCTCAGAACAAACTGGATTACATGAAGCAAGCATTACAAAGCTAAAAATAAACCTGACTGTATAGTGAGTTCCTACAAAATTTACATTTAATGACAACGGCACAACAACACTCATCCGTCAGCTATGGATGTACAGTATATAACCAGCAGACGAGAGCTATTAGGGAACCTCTGAGGCATCTGTCCACCCACCCGAGCTCGTTCAGAGAGGAGAAGAGTAGAGCAGCGGCGTTAAGTATGACAGGAATGAAAAGCTTCTGGTTAACTGTCTGAGGAAACAACAGTTAGTTGCTCAGGCCACCGTTATCACCAGATCAACAGGAAATGGCTTCACAGAGGGGCCCCAGGTGGCTCAAAGTGAAATGAGGCACTCACTAAGCTAGTTCACAATGCTGCTGCTTTGTTTGTAGCTGGCTGATGGAAAACACTTTTTCTGTCAGCAATAGGCCTTTTTCACTTCTCTTCTCACTTTCAGGGTCCTGGAATTGTTCATGCCAGCTCACTGTCTCACTGGGATATTGAATCTAAACAGAGCCATTGTTAGTGTTATTAGGAACACCTGTGTTTTTCTTACTATAACAAGTCAAAAAGTCTGCTGTGAAAAGGCCTCCTATGTCAAATAAAGTTCAAAGTACTACATGCCTCAAGTTTTCTAGTCATATACATATCCAGTTATAGAGAGCAAACGCTATGACCTAATATGAATCAATCCAACCAGTTATTATTAAAACACAGTGTGATTCATGATGATTCACAGGCAAGCTTTGGAGTTATAAAGAGCGCCTTTTTTTCTATGATTCCTAGTAGAGTTTGCGATTCCTGTTCATTTTGAAGATTTTTTTACCAAGTTAATGGTGTACGATTTATTATCTTAATAATAAATAACAATTCAATAAATGTATGTATATGTGTTTATTTTTTGTTTTACAAGAGAGCAATGTTTAAGTCAGGCCTGATGTTGCCTTAAACATAAAAGAATGATCCCCAGTCACTTCCACACAGTGAGGCATACAGCTTATTAATTAAACACTGGTAATACCCAGAGCTCAGGTATCGCTATCAGTGTCGGGACTGAAAAACTCTGATTGGTGCATCCCCAGACTTAAGAAAACATCTTTGTTTTGGTACAGATCCCCGCAAAAATCACACCATAATCAATTTTCAAAGAAAAGGAGAATAATTATATAAAAATGATCATCCCCTCTAATATCGCAAATCATATTGCAATTGCAATATTAGTCAAAAATAATCGCATCGACATCCTGGGGAAGTGTAAGTCACACTGAATCTAGACATGTATGTTTTTGAGCTGAGATAGACCTTGCTGCTGCTCCAACTGCTGACTGTGGTGATAAGCGGGCAAATGGGACAAACTGCAAAAACAAACTTCCGGCATGCACCTGTCCCTTTCACCTCGCGCAGTATCTTTGCCTAAAGTCTCTAACTAATTGTTTCAGCACTAGTTCAGTCTTAAGTGCAACTCAATGCCACAAACAGAAGCATTTCAAACATCACAAAAAATGAGTGAATACCCTCCCTGGCAGCAGGAAAGTGAGCTCACAAGACATCATCTGTGACGTCAACTTACGCAAAGTTAAATGTGACGCAGATCCAACCTGACATAAACTGAGGGCAAAGCCAAGATCTGTTTTACGCACCCATCACTCCACAGAAACATTTTTGGCGAAGAGTCCTAATACAACCTGAAATCAGTCATTCTCTCTTGCTGCAGACCGCCCTCCTGATGTCTTCCTATCGCCTTCTGGCCTCCACTCCCACCTGACTTGTGTTTGCAGCTCGTGTCCGCCTCAGTGAGCCTCCACCTGACAGACAGCAGCAACCTGACAGACGGAGACACACACTGCTGCTGATGCCTGTGTGTGTTAGTGTGTGTGTGTGGGGAAACACACCAAGGGAAGGCCTTTGAAAAGGCTTCAAATATTTACAATAACTTGAGGTGCACTTTGTGTACAACTAGTTTCCCTTAAATGTCTTGTTTTCCATTAAATTTTAAAGAGGCCAGATGCTAGATAGTATTCCATATTTTCACAATGGTATTTTTTTTCCTTCGATCACTTCACTGGGTATTTTCCACTTCCTATATCTATTATTTATGTTCATTATTTTTAAGGCATGTGTACTCTACAGTATACATACTGAGGATTTGAAAGAAGTTATAATAGAAATTGTAGCATGCTAGTATGATTTTTGTTTTGGAGCATGATGTGTGAAAATAGTAGAGTGGGAGTGAAATGACTTGGACTTGAGAGTAGGGCTGAAATAACTTAATGATTAATAAATTATTTGACAAAACATTTAATCACAAAGTATTCTGATATTCAATTAACAATTGAAGTTATTCACCAAGCACAAATGCCAAACATTTGCTGGTTCCAGCTCCTCAAATGTAAGATGTTGCTGCTTTTTTTTCTGTTTCATATGATTGGAAATTTCATATCTTTGTCTTTCAGACTTTTACTCGGACAAAAATGCAATTTGAGAAGACGTCACATTGGGCTCCGCCACATTGCCGGGGAACCTCCTGGTTGAGATGTGTGCATACTTTAGAGTGTCAAAGGACTTAAGCTAAGCTAACATGGTCTGGGCTGGGATCTGAAATGTGAAAACAACATATGAAACTACTGACATCTGTTTCATGACTATAAATGACTTTTATGACAAATACTCAGCTGGTTTTTTTGAAGGATGAGTCATCTCGTTAGCCTGTGGTTGGTAGATACATCAGGGAAGCCTAAGTGTAGTTGTTAAAGTGTACTCACTGCAAGCAACAAAGCTTCATTTCGTGCTGAGAGCTGATTTCAGTTTGGGGGCTTCTGGAGACACTTTGGGCCTAATTCAACTTAGCATCTGTGAGTGGAGGAGACCACATGACCGCCTCAATGACAAACCCACACACACATTCAGTCCTCTCTTGATGAGGTGGGTGGTGGCTGGTGCTTCCTGTCAAATGAAATGACGGTCACGCAGATTTATGGAAGTGCCTGATGTCCTTTGTAATAGTGTGTGGTATACTGGTACATCATACTTTTGAGATCTGACATTTTTTGTATTATGAATTGCAACACAAAGGATTTCATATCTCATCCTATGTCATTAGATCGTTTTTGCAATATTGACAGCGCCAAGTACCACGCCTACACATTTGGTGTACTGCGATAGCCGTTCTCCTGCTGCTACTTGTGCCATAGCTGGCGGTGATGTTGTAATGGTAAAAATGTTGACGGTTGAGATTTGGAGGACACCTGTGTGCCATCAGGAATTCACAAGCACAGAGATAAAAACAGGTTTTCATCTGTTTATTATCTTATCAAATGCCCTCGCCATTCTCTCTCTCTCTCTCTCTGTAGTCTCACAGTCAGGCACAACAATTGTACGGTCACTTTAGTGCTCAGCCTCATCACTCATCTATGCCCACCAGGAAAGACAAAAAAATGATGGAGACAGACGGGATAGGAGACAGGAACCATTTTACGAGACAGATGCTCAGCTTGCTCATCTTTACAAGGCTTTTCAAAAATACAGTTTCCTCACTGAACTGAGGAAGAAAAAAACATATCCTAATAAAAACATTTTTTTTTATAGTTTTAGGACTGCAAGTGCCGATTATTTTCACTGTCAATGAATCTGTTGATTATTTTTTCAATGAATTGTTTGGTCTATAAAATGTCAGAAAATGGTGAAAAATGTCAATCAGTGTTTCCTAAACCCCAAGACAACATTCTCAAAGGTCTTGTTTTGTCCACAACTCAGAGATAGTCAGTTTACTGTCATAGAGGAGCAAAGAAATATTCACATTTAAGAAGCTGTAATCAAAGAATATTGACTTTTTTTTTAATTAAACATGTACTCAAACCTATTAAATCAATAGTTGACAATGAATCGAATCATTGTTGCAGCTCTAGTTTTGTCAGTTATTAGCCACAAGCCAAAACCTTTAGGATTTCTCAATGGATTAAAGGGTAAAAACTTGTCTGGATCTGGAGAGCTTTTCTCTCACATGCATGCAAAAGCTTTCACACGTGCCAAGTATTCAAAATCTAGACTAGTTATGCATGTTATTGAATGCTGTTTAACGATGGATACTAAATGAAATCGGACATGTACAGTTCGGGGAGTTAGACATATTTTTGTGCCCCTTTTAGATGCAGTAAATCTCGCTTTCTGACTGATGACAGAGATTTCTTGCATTGTGCACAAATAGGATACATGCAGTTTTGACTTGAGAAAACAGTAATGCATTTTTCTTATTCTCTATTTTGTGTCTCAGCCAAGTCAGTATTCACATACCCCTCGTGCAAGTTGCATGGTTCATAATCCAAATCAGAATGGAAGAGAATGGAAAAAAATGGGACTCCATGCAGCCTTTTTACTACAGACACGTCCAAATCCCATGTGAAGCAAATAAACATTAGAATTAGGGCAATTTGAGCTGTACAGCCTTTCAACAACACACACGACTGCTGACGGATTAGACTTGTGAGGCTGTGGAACGGTGTCTAACTTCCACGCCATCCTGTCAACAGCTGTTCAACATGTGCACTACATTTTATGGTGAAATTTCCTTCCTTAGTTCAGACAGAAAGAATGGCATTTCAACATCAAAACAAACATTACTGCCTCAAAATCTTCATTCAGCTTTTGCCGACATTATTTGGAAAGCTATTTTAATCTTTAGAGCATCACAATTTGGGCTTTTCAAACAAGTCTTTGAGAAATTCTGACCTATTCTATAGATGGATATTGACTCACTCGTCAACACAGAGGCTGCAGCTCGGGCTGTCATGATTCATCTACAACATCGGATTTGACAGCTTCGCCTCAAGGCAGTCCTGGCCTGTATGTTCTATATACAGCTAACATCCCTGCAATCTGTCGAGAGCAACATGCAGTTGCAAAAGGCACTGGCTAAGGTTTGAAGGAAGATGTTTAAAATGAACAAATGTAGACTGAATACAGCATAATGTATTTACAACTTAATATCACCCTCTCTGCACAAACAAGCAAAGCTGCAGAAGTGCAAGCAACTTTCCCCCGTAATTCCTCATTCCTCGTCTCTTGCCTTTAAGCGCTTTATGAAGCTAATTTCATTTTATGCATGCAGGCCTCACGGGAGAGGCAATACTCTTCGGGGTCAGTAAGCACTGTGTATGCTAAATATGTTGCAGGGTATTTCATTACATAACCATTTAAATGAACAGCTTCCTCTTCTATATGCTACACAATCAATGAGTGAAAACAATAGTTGGCTCCATTGATTGCCACATGGGGCTCTGGCCTAGAAAGTTATCCCAACATGTCCATTGGACGGGATTGACGTGGGCCAACCAACCATACATCCCTATCAATAGCTGCACATAATTAACAGCATGCCCTTTACACAAACTGCCAGGAAAGCGTGTCAGTTTATTCAATATGGTCTCAATTAGTTCAGAGAGTTAGACAGGAAGTCGGACAGACAGTCGTTGTTCCACTGGCCTGTTTCACTGCAATCTCAGCATTTATTAGGGCTGGGACGATACACTTATCTCCCGATGATACTATCACGATACTTGGGTGCCGATTCGATATGTATTGCGATTTGATATTATGATTTATTGCAACTTTTTTAACACTAGACCATGGGAAAAAGTTAAATCATACATTTCTAGGGACTTTTACTTTGGAAAATATCTAAATTAATACATTAAAATGTTTGATTTTCAGCATGTATGTAGTCAGAGATGTCCTGAAGTCAAATATATCAGTCATTGTCAAGTCATTATTTATTACATTTTTACAAGCAACCCAAAAATCAAAGAATAAAGACATTTACCTAAAAAATTAGTGGTATTTTCTTTTTAATTTATAAGAGACATGTAATGTTTTATACTTCTAGTGAACATAATCCTATCAATCTTATTTCCATATATGTATATTGTATATACAGTTCCCTTTGTTAACACCTTATTTTGAAAGTAGTCACACGTGTATACTTCCACTAACTTTGCCAAGTCCGACGCTAGCTCTCCCGTCAGCTCCGTTCTGTCTAGCTCTGCTTTTCCTGGCAATGTGTGAAACCCAAAGTGTTTCCATACTTTACTGGATGTGTAGTGTTTACCACGTTGGATTTAAAAGGTAAAGGTTCAAGTCGTATCTACACAGACCCACCGCTGTTTTGTACTTCTTCGTTGCGGGGAGCTGCAGTTTGTTTTGGTTGACGGATACAAAACGGATATGACGTCACGTAACTCAGACTACAACAATAAAAGCAGTAACTTCCTTCTTCCTCTGCATAGACTCAAATGAAACAAATATATCGATTCTGTCATTAAAAAAATAGATTTCAAAAACGTAAAAAAAGAAAAAAGAAAATTGCACTACATAGATGAATCAATTTTTCCCCACCCCTAGCATTTTTCCTCATTGATCAATTCTCTAATGTTGTATTCCAAAAGAGACATTTCAGAAATCAAAATTAAGCAATATCTTCTGCAACCAGCAACCCTCTCTTAAACGCCTTCCTAATTTAAGAAATGCCAAGTGTGCAATATCCTTTCCTTTCCTCGCAGACGTGTGTTGCACCAAGAAGTGGTAGGAGTGGCCCGGAGTGTGTTCTTAATCTCTTTATCCCTAAAACTCTCTGCTGCTTACTGTCCAATTCTCCAGCGCAAGGATCTCTTCAAGCATCTGCCAAAAAGTTAATCACCCTCTTTAAATCCCCTCCTGTGTATTTGCCTCGTCACTATAATATTAGCTTTCCAAATGCTTTGTTGTGTGACTGTGTGAATTCTTGAAATGCTTGAGAGCAGACAATCTTACTGTGTGTTATTGCATACTGTACCTGCAGGATCACACCTGACTGAGAATAGGGCTTGTCACTATGAAAACAATGCAGGATACATTCTCCCTCCCACCCATCCTGCCTCTCTCATCTGATATGCCCAACCTAATACTGTATAGAGGCTCACAGGCCATCAGCAATGTAGCCAGAGCTTGTTTGGCATCTGGCTGGTAAGTTAAAACTGACATGGTGTAAATTAGGGGTGGGAAAAAAAAAACGATTTGAAATTGATTTTTTAATGCCAGAATCGATATATTTGCCTCATTTGAGTCTATACGGAGGTAGAAGGAAGTTACCGCTTTTATTGTGGTAGTTTGAATAACGACACGTCATTTCCGTTCCGTATCCGTCAACCAAAACAAACCGTAGCTGGCCACAACGATCGTAAACGAGAAAGTAGAAAAACGGCGAAGGTTCCACGTGGATACGACCTGCACCCTCACATATTTAACCCATAGTGGTAGACACTACACATACAGGAAAGTATGGAAACACTTTGGGTTTCACACATTGCCAGGAAAAGCAGAGCTAGA
Organism: Adelosebastes latens; assembly: GCA_916700685.1. Lineage (NCBI taxonomy): Eukaryota > Metazoa > Chordata > Actinopteri > Perciformes > Sebastidae > Adelosebastes > Adelosebastes latens. The sequence goes on from CAKAKR010063483.1 coordinate 126,160, forward strand.
CATCATGGCTAATGCTGCATGCTAACTCTGTCATGGACAGGAAACGTTATCGTATTGCGGTAACGTGCGGTCAAGCCGGCCTTCACTCTCATCTCCGTGGTCAAATCAGGCGACGCTACAACTGTAGAGCACCCATATACTGACATGTGTAGTAAATGCATTCAAACGGCCCCGATGGAGCTGACCATGGATGTATAAAGAGAACAGAGCCGACGGGAGAGCTAGCAACGGACTTGGCGAAGTTAGTGGAAGTATACACGTGTGACTACGTCCGATTTTCAAAATAAAGTATTAACAAAGGGAAAGGTATATACAAAATACATATATGGAAATAAGATTGATTGGATTATATTCACCTGAAGTATAAAATATTACATATCCCTTATAAATTAAAAAGAAAATACCACTAATTTGTGAGGGAAATGTCTTTATTCTTTGATTTTTGGGTTGCTTGAAAAAAAATTATAAATAATGCTTGACAATGACTGATATATTTGACTTCAGGACATCTCTGACTACATACATGCTGAAAATCAAAAATTTGTATTAATTTAGATATTTTCCAAAGTAAAAGTCCCTAAGGGTGTATGATTTAAGTTTTCCAGTGTTAAAAAAGTTAACAAAAATCGCATTAAATCGTAATATCGCATCGCAATACTTAAAAAAATCGCAATACATATCCAATTGGCACCCAAGTATCGTGATAGTAAATGATATTACTATATATTACTATACTATTACTATACTATATATTTGCGCTCCCCCCCTTTTTATTTTCTATTAACTTATTTCTTTATTTAATTTATTATTATTACTCTCTTATTTTTGTATTATTGTTTTTTTGTTGGATTTTTTTTTTAATTCTATTCTTTCTTTTTATTATTATTATTATTATTATTATTATTATTATTATTATTATAATTTTGAATGTTGAAGTTGTTTTCTCTAGTGTACTTAATGAGTTTGTCTATAAGCTCAACTACTTAAAAAATTGGTTAATAAACTATTGTAATTACGAACTGTAAATTACATATATGAAAACAACCTCGAAAAAAGGGAAAAAATTAAGAATAATAAAAAAAAAGTATGGTGATAGTATTGAATGGGGAAATAGGTGTATAGTCCCTAGCCCTAGTATTTACCATTATTTAGTTTTACAAAGCACTACAAGTCAGCTAGTCTGTGGTGCACAAACCTTTTATAGTATAATAACTGTATTTGTTGTATTCAAACACAGTGATATGGCTTTAATGTTGTGTGTTTACAGCCACGTCTAATGACAGTTAATGGTGTCATGGCAACACCCATATGGGCAGCAACGCATGCACTGATAGAAACGCAATAACGAAAATAAAAGACACATTAAAATAGTCAACAAAATAAGCCAGCAGCGTCGTCTTGATTTGTCTAAAACTGAAAGAGAAATCACTTCCACCACCACCATGTCGTACCGAGAACCACATTACAGGCTTCAAAGGCGGGGGAGGCTTTTAGCTTCACATCAAGCTAACACACAACACACTTTTACTATTATTACCAGGCTGCTCTTAGCTGTGTTTTCTCGGTTGCAAAGGGCAGAAAAATGGGTTTTTACTCACCGAAAACACGTCAACATCCGTGGCAGCCATGGTGCGGAATGTGTGGTGTTGGTGTGGTGTGGGCAGACTGAGCAGACTGAGCAGAGAGGAGAAAGGGAGCAGCAGCCCTCGTCTCTCTCCGTAACTAGCCTGCTGCTAAACTACTGAGAGAGCTGACACAGAGAGATGAGGAAGAGAAGAGAGGGGACATAGGGAGGCTACTAGCTAGGAGACAAGAGGACTCACTGCTACTGCGCTCCTGTTTCGCTCAGTCAGGCTAAATCAAAGATATATCTTCGTTTATACATTGTCTGGGAGTCAATGAGAGTGCCTATAGGAGCTTGCTTGGTTTATCTTAACTAGATATATTTAATTTAATTCTATTTATTTAAAAAACAAAAAAAAAAAACACACTTTTATTGACCTATAGTCATACGTCAATCATTAATATTTTAATTAATTAATGAGGTCACAGATTGATCTTACTGGAGTATGACTCAGCCAATCACAGCAAGCCATCTAATGTCTAATTAACTTCCATTATAAAACCAGTGTTTCTGAATTGTGTGTATTGTACTGTGTGTGTGCCCTGGGGATTTTTCTAGGCTATTTTTCACATCTTTGTGCTGGCATCCAGTTTAGATTAAACATTTATAAACTTTGTGTATGTGTGTTTCAATAGGGCCCGATCAATACTGGATTTTGAGGGTGATGTTGATATTTTAGAGTTTTGAAAACCTGGCAATGCTTAGTCTTACAAATACTTTTGATAATCCTTAAATTTGGTTTATTTATTAATG
>CAKAKR010063483.1:128556-147936 GCA_916700685.1 Adelosebastes latens
TGTGAGATAATAAAACACCTCATCATCACTTCAGTGGAGCCAACTGTGTGTTTTCATTAATATTTAAATGAATTAATGAGGTCACAGACTGATCTTACTGGAGTATGACTCAGCCAATCAGAGCAAGTCATCTGATATTGGTATGATATTATTTCATTGTTTTTATTGGATTGTTTTCCACTGTTTGGTTAGGTTTTTCTGCACATTTTGTGTACTTCTTGTTGTTGTTTAACTTTTGTTGTACTTTTAAAATTATGTTAGTTTAGATCTTTCTTCCTTTTTTGTTATTGTGTTTTTTTCTCCTGGGGTTGGGGGGGAGGTCCTTTGTATAAGCCTGTGGCTTCTTGACCTTTCCTGACACATTTCTTTTTTTTTTTTTCATTGACTAGATTTTGTGCAGTTTTATATATTTGCAAATAAATAAAAAAATAAAAAAATAAAAAATATTGTTCCAATATTGTGTCTAATTAACTTCCATTATAAAAACCAGTGTTTCTGAATTGTGTGCATTGTACTGTGTGTGTGCCCTGGGGATTTGTAGGCTATACTTTTCACATCTCTGTGCTGGCATCCAGTTTAGATTAAACATTTATAAACTTTGTGTATGTGTGTTAAATTCTAGGGCCCGACCAATACTGGATTGTTGAGGGTGATGTTGATATTTTAGAGTTTTGAAAACCTGGCAATGATTAGCCTTACAAATGTTTTTGATAATCCTTAAATTTGGTTTATTTATTAATGATGTCCTGCTCAGATTATATATGTTTTGACCATTATATAATCTGAGTTACACACATTTTAATAAAAATTTTGTCTTTCTTATTTGTATGTGTCAGGAAAGAGCAAATAGGTCTACTATTATTATTATTTTTATCAGTAGAAGTGGTGGTGGTAGAAGTCCTAGTTGTAGCCTATTATTATGGTTATTATTTTTTATTATAGGCTATTATGTTAAGGCCATAGCCATTTACGTGAGCCTAATAATATAAAGGCCTGCCTATAAGTATTCTATATGTAAATTAATGCAATATAATTTTTCTGTTCTTGTTTAATTCTATTTATTAATAATGTATATTATTGGATTATACTTATTGATGCATTAATGTGTTCATCACTTTAATGTTGCAGCTGGTTAAGGTGGAGCTCATTTTAATGACTTTATATACTGCTGGGTAGTTTAATATATAATAATACATAATTTATTCGTTGATTATATTTTGTATTAATAATCTGAATCTGTAAAGTAACTAAAGTTATAAAATCAATGTAGTGGAGTAAAAAGTACAATATTTCCCTCTGAGATGTAGTTGAGTAGAAGTATCAGAACATGGAAATACTCAAGTAAAGTACAAGTACCTCAAAATTGTACTTAAGTACAGTACTTGAGTAAATGTACTTAGTTACTTTCCACCACCGAGTACATGTTATACTGTTGTGTTTTTCTAAGCATCTTCTTTACTGCTCCTGTTGGAATAAAATATTTGTTTATTATTTAACTGAAAAGTAGTAATGTGTTTTTGATACCTTCACTTTTTTGCATCAAATCATACCGGGATGTTTGCTGAAATTGATTGGATGTGGCACAGCCCTACCTAGAAACATTTCCACCAGCCGCAACTGGTTTCGGACATAGTAAATATCTCACATACTGTTTTAGCGTACTAAATAGCATGTTAGTATGGAATTTTGGAAGCAACATAATGATTATCCACATTTTTTTTAATTAGCTTGTTTTTATTCATCATCCAAGAGTTCTTCCCAAATAGATGTTGACATATTTTGAATTAGGGAGCAGTTTAAAGTCGCCTCAAGGCGTTTCCAAAGGGTCAACGTTTCTACGTACGTTAAAGTAGGAGGTGAACTATCTTGACGTTCAGGTTTCATCTTTGGTTCGAGACAGATCCGTTCCAATATGGCGGCTTCTCTTCCTGGGAACTCCCATTCAGAGCAGGAATGTGATGCTGCTGCTGCTGCTGCTGCTGCTGCAAGCCAGGACAGGAGTCTGCAGCAGCACAGAGAGACAGGGGGAGAGCACAAATATGTGTGTGAGATAATAAAACACCTCATCATCACTTCAGTGGAGCCAACTGTGTGTTTTCATTAATATTTAAATGAATTAATGAGGTCACAGACTGATCTTACTGGAGTATGACTCAGCCAATCAGAGCAAGTCATCTGATATTGGTATGATATTATTTCATTGTTTTTATTGGATTGTTTTCCACTGTTTGGTTAGGTTTTTCTGCACATTTTGTGTACTTCTTGTTGTTGTTTAACTTTTGTTGTACTTTTAAAATTATGTTAGTTTAGATCTTTCTTCCTTTTTTGTTATTGTGTTTTTTTCTCCTGGGGTTGGGGGGGAGGTCCTTTGTATAAGCCTGTGGCTTCTGGACCTCTCCTGACATATTTCTTGTTTTTTTTTTCATTGACTAGATTTTGTGCAGTTTTATATATTTGCAAATAAATAAAAAAATAAAAAAATAAAAAATATTGTTCCAATATTGTGTCTAATTAACTTCCATTATAAAAACCAGTGTTTCTGAATTGTGTGCATTGTACTGTGTGTGTGCCCTGGGGATTTGTAGGCTACTTTTCACATCTTTGTGCCAGTTTAGATTAAACATTTATAAACTTTGTGTACGTGTGTTTCTATAGGGCCCGATCAATACTGGATTTTTGAGGGTGATGTTGATATTTTAGAGTTTTGAAAACCTGGCAATGCTTAGTCTTACAAATACTTTTGATAATCCTTAAATTTGGTTTATTTATTAATGATGTCCTGCTCAGATTATATACGTTGTGACCATGATATAATCTGAGTTACACACATTTTAATACAAATTTTGTCTTTCTTGTTTGTGTGTGTGTGTCAGGGAAGAGCAAATAGGTCAACTATTATTATTTTTTTATCAGTAAAAGTGGTGGTGGTAGAAGTTGTAGCCTATTATTGATTTTATTATAGGCTGTTTTGTTAAGGCCATAGCCATTTACGTGAGCCTAATAATATAATGGCAGGTCTATAAGTATTCTATATGTGAATTAATGCAATATCATTTTTCTGTTCTTGTTTAATTCTATTTATTTAAAAAAATAAAATAAAAACACACTTTTATTGACCTATAGTCTTTACTTTTAGTGTGACAGAAAAATAAACTATATTCCAATGCATTACGCGTCTGAAGCTGAAAAGTCTGACTTGCAGTCACTTTGCAAAATAGGTTTACTATTGTTGTGTAGGTCTGTAGTAGTGGTGGTAGCCTATAACAATTTTTACTATTATATAATTATATATTTATATATTTCACTTTTCTAGGCGTAATATATATATAAATATATATATAAAATTAATTCAGACTTTTCCAAATCTTTTTTTATTGTTTTTTTGGCATGACAAAGGTCATCTTATCAAATGTAGGACATAGCTGAGTGTCTGTGACATGAAATAAAAAAACAGAAAGAGAACCCCAGCCCATGTTGGTCTTGGTCACACGAAAGGAAAAAAAATAAAAAATAAATAATAAATAAATAAATATTAAAAAAGAAAATAAATTATAAAAATATATATATATATATTAAAAAATAAAAAATAATAATAATGATAAAATAAAACAATTTTTTTTTTCAAAAAGTAAATAAATATAAAATAAAATAATGAAGATTTGGTGCTATTTATTATAATAAAATATTACATATTATATTATACTGTTGTATTATTATGATTATTATTACATTTTATTATATTATATTATATATGTTATGGCCATATCCCTTCATGTGAGCCTAATAACTTAAAGTATATTCTATATGTAAATTAAAATTGTATATCTCAAATTGGTTATAGTAGCCTAATGTGGTCTTTTGGAGCATACTGATGCTGTTAAAACATACATTTCTTGTTTAATTATATGTATATATATTAAAAAGAAAGAAAAACTGTTTATTGTGACAGAGAAATAAACGATGCATTTGTAGTTTAAAGTTGTCTGACTTGCAGTTACTTTGCCTGCAGGCTAGGGGGGGGAAAAAAACATGCATACATTATTCAAATTGTGTCCACGTCTGAGTTTTCCCCGGAAAAAGCCTCCTTCAGGTGGGGAGGAGGAGGAGAGCAGCCAGGTGAGGGTTATTCTACTGTAGCCTCCAGTCAGTCAGAGGGACAAAGGGAACAGGAACACAGAAGCTTTAACTCTAATAATACAGCTTTTTAATCATCATGGCTTTGACGCAGGAATCCGTCCTGTCTGTGCTGCTAGCGGAGGGAGGCAAAGTGAAGAAATCCGACCTGGTGGGTAAATTCAAAGCTTCAGTCGACTGCGACGATCCGGCAGAGAAAGACCGGAACCGGGAGCTCTTCAAGACTTTTGTCAACAACGTCGCCTTCGTGAAAGAGATCCACGGTGTCCGGTACGTCGTGGTGAGGAAAGCCTATCAGCATGTGGTGGTGGACGGTGGTCATGAGACTGTGGAGAAGACTGGAAACACAGAGGAGACAGGTGAGCAGCAGCAGCAGCAGCACTCACCTGAGCTGACTGGGAGCTCTGGTGGTGGTGATGATGATGATGCAGGAGGTCAAAGGTCAGCTGCTTCTGATCCAGATCAAGAGCAGACAGAAAGTAGTGAAAATCCTACATTGTCTCCGATACAGCTGGCGTTGCAAAGGAGCAAATACAAGGAAGGTAGCGTTAAAAGGGCGCTAACTTTTGACATCCGAAATGGAGATACCTGCTCGAGAAATGAGCCCACGAGTAAACCGTACGCTTTACCTGTGCGGATGCCACCCAGCGCCACCACCAGGGTGGAGATCTGCAAACTGAAGGTGGACCCAGATGACCCCCCTCCTGAAAGCCCTAAGTCCTTCAGGAACAAGAAGAGACCCCCTTCTTCAGCGGAGACCAGCTCGCCCCAGCCGAGAAGGTCAGTGAAGAGCACCAAGGCGGCGGCGTCCGAGGAGCCCAAAGAGGCGAGGGCCCCCTCCTCCTCCTCCTCCTCCTCCTCCTCCTCCACCTCCTCGGTCCCCCTGGAGCAGTCGGAGCACGAATGGCTGGTCAAGTGCGCCGCCGGCCACTGGAGCCAAGCGTACGGCCTGCTGCTGAGAGACAACCAGCTGGCCGAGAAGAGGGACTTCATGTCGGGGTTCACCGCCTTGCACTGGGCGGCCAAGTGCGGAAACGGCGAGATGCTCGTGAAGATCATCGACCTGTCCAAACAAGGAGGAGTCGACGTCGATGTTAACGCAAAAACACACGGCGGATACACTCCTCTGCACATCGCCGCCTTGCACGACCAGGAGGGCATCGTGGCCATGCTGGTGGGGGAGCACGGGGCCGACCCGAGCGTCAGGGACAACGGCGGGAAGAAGGCCTACCACTACCTGCGCGAAGGTGTTTCTGAGACGCTGAGAGAGATGTTGGGCGAATCCAAAGCCCGGGAGGTTCAGGAGGACAGGGTCCTGCAGGAGAAAGAGGAGCTGGACCTGTTACCAGATCTGTCCAAGGGGCTGTACTCAATAAGCCGTCTCTTCCAGCCCCATGTGGCGGGGAAGGGTAAGAAGCACAAGCAGAGGCCGGCGTTTTACTCCCTGAGCGACGACCCCGGAGAGGAACGAGAAGACAACAGCAGCAGCTTCAGACACAGAGTCCTATCAGATGTTTTTATGTGAACTCGCAACTCTTCCTCGTCTTCATGAGAGAATTTGACTGACATTTCTCTGATTTTCAGGCCTTTTTTCAACAGTGACCAAAAACTCTTAAAGCAATCAATGACTCCTTTCTTGTTTGATTTCTATTTTGTGATTTGGCAGATGACACAAAAGATGATCACCAACAAGACTTAAATTCATGATGGCATCAGGAGACACCGTCTGCTTCTGGTTGATTGATTCTGAGTTAGAGACATTAGGAGTTTTTGGTTTGAGATGTTACCTGTATGAGTAGAGTTTACAGGTAAATAAAACATGATTCAGAGAATATTCCAGCGGGTCCTGTCTGTGAGTCGTCTTATTACTCACCGTCTGTGGTCTCTCAAAGGCGTCATCTTCCTCTTAAAGTCGGCCTTTCTTCAGTTCACCTACAGGAGAGGCTCAAACACAGACATTAATAAGGGTAGACACTACAGGTGATAGGGTAAATATTTAACTCATAGATATCACCATGAAACTTCCCCAGTTGGTTACTTACATTAAGAAAATTATGTTTTGTATCATCCATAACTTGATTTTTAAATGTCTGTTCTCTTCAAAAAAATGTCCTCTCTTAATCAAAATGAATCAATAATAACAGGAAATCAATCTATGACAAAGAAAGTCTGTTACTGAAGTAGCAAGAGAGATCAAGAATGGACTTGTGTGTTTTCACCTCTGAGTAATAGATTATTCATCCTCTCAATTTCCAGAGGCAAACATGCCCAAACTAAAAAAATGAGGATGTGCTGACTTATGGGTGAATCAAACCTCTACAAGCAACAAACTAAATTAATAAATAAAAATACAAAATCTGTGCCTTTGAGGAGGATTTAGAGGACTTTGCTTCTTCATTGCTTCACTTTATCACAGATTAATTATTAAACACCACAAAACATTTAGGAGAAGCAAACATCCCAAACTGAAATTCCCTGGAAGAAAACAAACACTTAGATTTTACTGGATTATAATATATTTGACTAGAAAAAGCAAAGGGTGTGTCATTCATGAAGAGGTGTGCAGGTGCTCCGTAAATCATTACAGTCCCTGTGCGTGCCAAAACGTCTCTGAAATGTGGCTTAGATCATTCTTGTTCAGACAGCCGTGATTCAGCAGCTGACTGGGAGTGTGTGTTTGCATGTGGGTGGCTGAAAGTGTGTGTTCGTGCTGCCTTGTTTCCTGTCTGTCATGGCTCCTGGTGCTGGTCGATAAGAGGAGAATAAAAGTAAGCTTTTGACTGTGTCAAGATGACGTGTTTAGTGAGATAGGCAGATAAAAAGAATCATGGGTAAAGAAGAAGCAGTGTTAAGAAACGCGTCCTGTGGTCAGCCACGTTTCTCAGACTGTTCGTCTTGTCCCCGCCTCGAGTCGTCTCCCTGCTGCTCCTTTCGTGTCTCTTGATGTCACTTCCCCAGCAGCTTACATTGTCTTTATTACGTCAAGACGATGTTTCATCTCCGAGCCTCAGGGGTTTATTAAGCAAATGTTCTCTTCTGCTGCTGCTGCTGCTGTGAGGCTAAAGGCCATCACAAGGTCAGGAACAAGAAGCAGAAATACCACTATGTTAAAATGATGTTATTAAAGGAAACTGTTTGTGCAGAGTGTTTGTTAAAATGAGAATATGGAAGTGTGAGTGTGCTAAACGTAGAGATGCTTGTTTTGAAATGTGTCCATTTATGAGTGTTGGTGCACTAATCTATAACAGCCATCAGATAAATGTGGTTGACTGAAAAGTAAAATATCTCCCCTTGTAATGTGATGGAGAGTAACGGTCCATAAAAGAGAATTTCTCAGGTTAAGGTCCATCCATCCGTCTATTATCTGTAACCACTTATCCTATTCAGGGTCGTGGGGGGGCTGGAGCCGATCCCGGCTGACAAACCCACGCCAACATTGGGAGAACATGCAAACTCCACACCGAAGAGCCCCAAACCTGCGACCCCTCTTGCTGTGAGGCGGCACGGTGGTGCAGTGCTGCCTCAGGTTATGGTCCAGAATGGCATAATTGTATTAAACTACTTGACAATGTATTAATTAGAGCCTCTCTGCATTTATGGAGGACTAAAGCTGCAATTATAATAAATAAATAAATAAAAGCCTCAATTATCAAATAAATGTGCAGGCTAGTTTGAAAATAAAAGAATATGGACAGAAATAGAAAAATAAATAAATAACTTTATAGCTTTATAAATGATTAAAGCTGCCATTTAAATAAATAAATAATGTTATTTATTTATTTTTGTATTTCTGTCCATATTCTTTTATTTCCAAACTAGCCTGCACATGTATTTGATAATTTAAAATATCAGCTTTAGTCATTCAAAGAAAGAAAGAAAGAAAGAAAAAGCCTCAGTTATTAAATAAATGTGCAGGTTAGAGAGTGGTATCGATCTTCTCATCCAACTGTCGGCAAGAAAGCGAATGAGGGTATTTCACAAAACTATTCCTTTTAAAGGGCAATCAAGTGACCTATGACTTTAATTAATATCTGCTGATGTTGAGTAGGATTTGATTTAACTTGTCTTCTCCTCTTATTAAAGTATTGGACACAATCCAGTGTAAATCTGTCATCGCTGTATTTGTAAAGTAAAATGAACAACACATCATAAATTAGGCCTGCCAGCAATATTCTGCTGAAGAAAGCTCCACATGAACCTGGGTTTACTCAAATTTAAGTCCTACTTGTCATGAAATTAGAGGCGGTAGACAAATATAAAGAGGAATGTCGAATACATTTTCATTGTAAACTATTATCCCATGTGTGGGTCAGGTGGTTACGAATGTAAGCTTAATTAAAGCAGCGCTCCGAAAGAAAAATACTGTAAGGATAAATCTTTGGGGATATAAAACCAGCGCAGTATTTTGGCTCGAGAACAAGGCTTTGTTTTAGTCTTCATAACTGAGCTGTGAAATGACTGCCAGAGGTTAGAGGAGGAGACTGAAGGTGTGCTGACATTCCTGCGAGCGAGCGTAGAGTTCAGAGTTCAGGTTGAAAAGTGAGCTTTGGAGCCGCTAATCTGAGCGCCTGGCAGAGTAATCACTGAGTCAGCGACATCATCTACGAACCTCCGTGGTCAATTTAACAGCTATTGAAGCAAATAAAACCACACTTCATGGTGTAGATGTTGTTCACCAACTGGAGCTTTTATGTTTCAACCACCATCTTGTGTTGAGAAAGAGGGACACAGTTAGTGATTATCAGCAGCAAAGCTCCTCATTACCCAGCAAGCACTGTGACAGGACTACTGCTGCAGAGTTTAGACCATCCTGTTTCCTGTCTGCTGCAGTGCACACCACCAAAACGCTCCATCACTTCCACTGCCTTTGTAATGATGCTAAACCTAATTACCATGCAATTAGTGTCTGACAAAGATCTCACTTGTTGAGAATTCCCCGAGTCTGATTAAAAGTGTAAAGTAAAAGTAGGCTACACTAAGTGCTGTCTTGTGTCTCTCTAGCTGTCCTCCTGGGGGTTTCGTTTGCCACTTCTGCCAGCTTGAAATGCTTTTAATAAGCATTTGTTATTGCTGACAAACAAACTGGACGGCATTCCACTGTGACGCTGAACACAACGTGGGCAGAGAGGCGTGAAAGAGACAAGAGAGGAGGCTGCTGAACATATATCCCTCTCTCAACGCATCATTTTAGTCCCAAAAATGTGATGTTTTTCTTAATGAATAGCTGGACATTTTTGGGAAATACGTTTATTTGCTTTCTTGCATGAGAAGATGGATACCACTCTCATATCTTTATGGTAAATATAAATGAAAATGAACATCTTACAGTGTTACTGGGCTGGGGGGTAATGTGCCAAACTATTTCTTGGCTTGGAGCAGTCACTTCCTGGAGTCCTGTCGTTACAGTGCCGTTGCCTGGCAACAACTCCTGTCCTGTACTGTACATAACCTCCTGTAAAACCACAACTTGTTGGTCAGTTTTTGTAAAAATTAAACAAACAAACATGTCATTAAAGAGCTTTAAAGGTGCTCGTAGGTGGATTTTGTTACCTGCCTCCTGACTCCAGCTTCACAGACATGAGCGCGTCTTCTCGGCTAAATCTCGTCAAGCAAGCAAATAAGTATATTTCCAAAAAGTCAAGGTATTAAACTTCCATTTACCTCATTTCCATTTAGTTTAGCTTAGCATAAAGACTGGAAACAGAGGGAAACAGTCTCTGTCCAAAGGTAGCACGATCCACCTACCAGCAACTCTTAAACTCGCTAATAAAACACTCTATATCTTGTTTGTTTAATCATCAAACCAATGAAAACAACTAACTACTAATTAAGATATTATATTATATTATATTTAGTGAGCTTTAGAGTTGCTGGTAGGTGGGTTTTGTTATCTGTGGACAGAGGCTATTTTTCTAAATCAAATGTCATTTTCTTACATTATTTCGCCTTGTGTTAAGATGCTGACACTCTAGTTACACATTAGAGGCAAGCTGAATTTAAAAACCCAGCTTTTATTTTGTGATGCAGTGAGTTGATGTGGCTGCAGAGGGCAGAGACGAGCTCTGAGAGGAACAACCGATCCAGGAAAGCCTCAACTTACTGAGGAAACTTAAGACTTTTAACAGAGGAGGGCCACAATATGACAGTAAATAACGGTATTTAACATGTTTATGAGAAATAATGTGTCAAAATATCCAATGTTAGCTGCTCTCACAGCTTGAATATTGCTATGGTAGCACAAAACATACACTCTTTGCATATATAGTTCATGTAACCTATACTTATAGTAACTGTGAAAAAAAGAGAAATGTGGTACACTGGAGGGAGAGGGAGAGCTTAATTTATTCACAATATTACAAACATCATGGAATTTACAACTCCAAACAGGCACGAAAAACAACTCAAACTCTCAACAGAAAACAGGTGTGAAATAGAGCAAAAAAAAAGTGGATTTAGAAATGTCTCTGCTGTCATCCCACCAGCTGGGACTCACTGAAATATGTTTTCCCTATCTGTCTTTTTCTGTTCAAATCACTTCCAGTCATTGAAACAAACTAAATATAATCCTACTTCAAAAACAGGCCCATTTTTTCCTGTGACCGCAACAAAAACACTGCTTTGATTGAATGACAGAAACAAGTAATGACTCAGGAAGTTGTTAGTATGCACACAAAGCAATACAAGAACTAAAATGAGTATTTATCCATGTGCTCCTCCTCCTCTGTGGGACTCACTTTCTCCCCCCCCCAACAGCCTTTTCTTTCTCCTAAAACGTTGCATACTTGAGGAATTCCAGCAGGCTGCGAGGAACAACATGAGAGTCTTTCAGCCCTGCGTCAGCACAAAGGCCAAAACAAACATACATTTGTTTAGCAAACTGAAACGGACAGGGTCGTAAATCTCCAGAGAAATGTTTCAGGGGGTGGTGGCGGGGGTGGAGAAGCTGTTAAGCAAAAGAAACTGAAAATATCCTTCAACATAAGAGAGTTTCCTGTCTATTTTTTGACAGTTTTTTTTATGAGTAGAGGCTGTTTTGTGGTCATTATTACATAAATATCATATACAAAACAGGATCAGTTATTTTCAGTACAGCCAACAGGTATAGTTTCCTGAGGGACGATAACATTTTGATCACTTCATAGGAGTTTTGTTGAAAACTTAAAAAAACGGCAAACACCGAGAGGAGTTCTGTCTTTCTGTTCAACACACATGAAATTAAGACATTCATGATTTCAAGCATACACACACACACGCTGCACATATTCTGACGTAGAGCAACATCACTCTCAGTAAAAAGAAATTAATACAACTATAAAAACTAATATTAATGTATAAACACAGATGCAGATTCTTTAAAAATTAAAGGGGAAGTCATGATTCAAGAGTGTGTTTTCATTCAGGACTAACAAGAAGAGCGTACTGTGTAAATTTAAATAAACTTAAAGGTTACATATGTCTAAAAAGGGGCTACGCAGTGGAGGTAGAGAATAGAAAATTAGTTTAAGACACCTGAAGTGAAGATTGTGGACTTTTCCTCTTTAATAAAAACGTAGTTCAAGTATCACGTGTCACTTCTGCGACAAAGCGACATTGGGAGAAAATACTAATTGTTGCTTACTTATAATCTGCTTTAAAGAGGTTTAGCACCTCCTTATGAGGAACCGTTCCAGCATGAAATCATCCAGACTTAATAACATTAAGTATGAAATTAGCCGGAAAGGTATTTGTACACACATTTGTGCTCATGTACCTTTTTAAAAAAAAGATTATTTCAACATTCCTATTTAAAATGACAAAACCAACAAAAGAATAGAAGTACTGTTTAAACGGATGGAGTAAGGCTTTCACTTGAAATCACTTGAATCTGATTTTGAAGAAATGTGCATTTATGTATCATTACAAAGTGCTTTTTTTTTCATTCACCCTTTTTGGTTTTTAGTGCCTTAATTTGAAACATTTAAAACATTTACAAAAAAGATTAAATCTACATCTATTGTACATTTTTACTGACATGATACAGTACACCGGCCCCCTCCTCTCAGGCAACGCTCTTTCGCCTTCTCACGGGTCAAAATACAATCTTAAAGCTTATAATAGGTTTCCACAGGTGCAGATACAGGGCTGTAGCGCTACCATCGTATTGGAAAAGTGAATCGCTAACAGGGGACGCAAAGTTTCAGCACAGCAGCTCTAATAGAGAGGCGAAGTCTCGCCGCTTCTGGTGGACCACCATGGGAACATTTTTCGGAAAAAGTATTTACGGTAGTCAACGGCGAGAGACAAATATTTCTTTGATCCCGTTTGAATTGCACCATGAATCACACACGTGTGATGTTTGTCAATTTAAAACATAATTTTGCAAGTCAAGAAAGTCGCAGTTTGTTGTAAAACTGTTGAAGTATCAGACTGTGAAAATACGTAGTTAGAAAGACTACCGACCCAAAAGTGGAGTCTCTCTCGCTGAAGCTACGATGCCTGTGTGTTTCCTACTGGGATGTGCTCACACCAGCAACGGGTCTCGCTTGTTCTTTCGCTCCCCGGCTGATAAAAAAAACAGGAGTCGCTGGATAAAAGACATCAGGTAAGATAACGTTACTTATTACAGGGCTTTGTTGAATACTCGATTGTGATTGGTCAATCTACGGTCTGTTATTTCTTTATAGCAGACCGTTGCTATGTATAACAGACCGTTGCTATGGACGCAGTTCTGATGTCAGACCCTGGCGGACCGTCTTTGTGTCAGATTATTAATTTCTTCAGTAAGTAGCCGTGTAATAAGTGGGATAATGTACAGCTAGCGGGTTATTGTTGTGAAATAAACCCCTTCAGTGCAACATCGCCCTGTCTGGGTTTATTTCACAACAATGACCGTGTCGCTGTACATTATCCCTTTACATTTGCGTGTGGTCATGGCTAAGTTAGCTAGCTAGCTAGAGTTGGTGACTTATATCGATCGAGACGAGAGATGTAGTTCACTGAGCGGTTTCACACAAAACTAAACGATACTACGACAAACTGCGACTTTCTTGACTTGCTAAATTATCTTTTATAAATTGACAAACATCATATGTGTGATTCATGGCGTAATTAAAACGGGATGAAAAAATCCCATGGGGTCCACCGGAAGGGGAGGGACTTCGCCTCTCTATGGAAAACGTCCACAGCAACATCAAGGCACAAAGAAAAAAAAAAAAAAACAGCTCAGTCCTCTGCTCAAAGTCAACGGAAACATGTGGGGAAAGTCTTCGGGTGCACATTGCAGATTGTGCAGACAATGGGCGGAGATTGGGTGAGCGTTCTGAGCACCCTCGGTAGACGACAGAAAGGCAGGGAGCTTTAGTCTCAACAGTTTTTAATGCTCATCTCATGTGCAGCCTGTATAGTGTGAGAGGAGAGCAGCAGGAAAGAAAAGAAAAGTCAAAACACGGTGCAAAGTGTTCAGCTGGACCTCTTATAATCCACGTGAACGGTACAGCCTCTACATGTCTTTTTGAACATCCTACTTCAAGGCAAGTCAAGAAAAGAAAGAAAGGAGGAATCTGTGCTTTCCGTTGCTCCTCCCTTCACAGGTAGTTGGAGAGGGCCTCCAGCTGCTCCTCTCCCAGCCTCTGTTTCTCCTCCAGGTCCTTCTGCCTGATGAGCAGCGAGGCCTTGGTCTGCACGAAGCGCCGGTAGTCCTGCAGCTGCTCGGCGGACAGCTGGCGCGACAGGAAGGTGGAGACCAGGTTCTCCCTCCGGTCCAGGTTGTCTTTCAGGTCTTTGGCGTCCTCCCTCTGTTTGCACAGCAGACGGTGGCGACTGTCCAGAGATTGCTGAGTGCAGAGAATAAAGAACATTAAATATACCTTATTTAGTTAAATTCATGCCTTGCAGAGCATTAAACCCATGCTCATAATATCAAATGCATAAGTAAATATCCTGCTGTGAGCAAACTCATACAAATACAGAATTTGAAAGGACTGCTGGTATAAAATCTGACAATTAACCATCTCCAAAAGCTTTATTTTTTACCACAAGTGTCATATTTGGGGTTATATTTTTGTGTTTTAATTGAAAGGTAATATGTTGTTTGATGTAACAGAGAGCAGTGAAAGTTGTATGATTACATTTCAAACAGCCAGAGGTCAGGAGGTGCAGTGTTTCCTTATGTCAACAGAGGGCAGGGTAGATACAAATGTCATCGAAACCCGGGCCGGAGTTTCGGTGAGTCAGTGTAAATACCAGTGTTGCTGATAACAGCAAAAAAACAAATGAGCCTCTAACACAAGCCCTCAGTATGCAGCACGTTCAGCTGGGCTTTTACAGATGGACAAACTGACAAAGAGCCCTTTCAGACTGGGAATAAATCTAGAAATCTAATGCATCCATGCAAACATAAATTGATGCTGGGACGCATAATGAAACAGGATATTCAGAAGGGAAAACAAAGCAAAGCACAGAGCTCAAGTCAGATCCTGTGACACAACTCATGATATTTAAAAAAGACAGTAAACAGATTTTAATGACATTTAAGGAATTATTTCTCCGTATATCAAACCAAAAAGGTCAGGCCTATAAAGCTGCAGTATATCAAAAATAACCCTCAAATGTCAGATAAAGGCTCAAACACAGATAAGCTAAAAAAATTGGCAATTAAACGCAGATAACGACATTTTTTTAATTCCACACAGTGAGAAACCTTGACCCAGTTAAAGTCGCCCTTAAACTTCTCCCAAGTGGCGAGTGTTTGCTGTTCTAAAGTAAACAGAGGGAGAGTATAGCTGAGGACATGGGAGCAGCCGCACACTTCTACACAACTTCTCATGGTCGTCTTTTTCGCCACAAGCTCTAAATGAGCTGCAGTGAATCGAGACACCCGTGAGGTTACAGAACATAATACACTCGCCGACAGTGTATTAGTGTGTATGTGTAAACAGCTTCAGGGGGAAAGACGGGAGCGTAAAACACGGAGCGCATGGCGGTGCATTACAGTACATCAGTCGATTTTTATCACGTATTAGTTAACTGATTCAGTTGACCTTTAACCCCATAAAATCAGCCTTATTAGCGATTATTACAAAAACAAGCAGCATGGATACATTTAGATTAGATTTATACAACGTTGGACAGAGATTCATATTTTGATGCTTTGGCTCCATGCTTTTAATTACTTGTGTGATGCGAATAATTACAATGTATTTGAGAATTGGCTGCTAAAAAAACACAGCACTCATAAGTCACACTGACAGAAAATCCCGAAACAAACAAAAGGCAAAAATGGATGAAAAGGCTGATGTGAATTTGGTACAGTGCTTATTTCAATTCAATTCAATTTCTCTCTCCGTCTCTCACTCACTGAAGGTCCTTTCAGACACAACGTGACAACGACACCACTACGCTCTGAAACCTGTTATTTCCAATGGCTTGCACCACGCCACGACGGCTTTGCTGTGATGCTGTGATGTGCGGCGAGCGCAGCTCAAACCGCGCCGTGGTGTCATGAGCAGCTCTCCTCCACCGGGAAAAGACATTTGTTGTAACTGTATTGTTGTCCGGTAGGAAACAGTAGGACTTATACACGCTGTACAGCGCCAGAAACAGGTTGAGATAACAAAAGGAAAGAAAAGTGTGAAAATGTGTCATAAATCGGGTGAAATATGGAAGAATTGCGACCCCTGGAGGAAACCGGGAGAAGGCAATGAAAAATGTGAGTCTCTCGGGAAAATCGGGAGGGTTGGCAAGTATGACATTACCTACAGGCCACCGTAGTACCGCCAGCCACCGTCTGACTTCCGTTGCTCCTGCAGTAGTGTTTATTTTGGTGAGGCGAATGGCGTTACCACGGTTTTGTACTCAGTGGCTCATGTTACCGCAGTCTTGGAAAAGCAGGAGTGAGTTGAGGGGTACTCAGTGGGTTGCAATCTGTAACCATGCCACTAGATGCCGCCAAATCCTACAACCTGTACCTTAAAAAGGTTTCTGCAGAAAACTTGGGTTTTGGAGGGTCATTGAACGCACCAACACAGAGTTTTCAAAACAGATAATTATAATAATTAACAAACAATTATGCAACTTTGACAAATAAATAAAGCAATAAATTAATGGATTACTCATGTAGGGCAAGTTTTTGCAAGCTGTTTATCACAGCATACAGAAATGAATGAAAACAAAGACTGTCCGGACGATAAGAGGACTTTTGAAGGGGAAATTCTCTTGTGACAGCTGATTTATGAACCCACTGATCTCCAAAGAAAAGTAATAAAAAATGGTTTTGGCTCCTCACCCTTTCCTCAGCATCTGTGTGCTGGTCGACAGTGCTCAGGGCGTTCTGCACCCTGGCCAGCCGAGCAGAGAGACACAGCAGCAGGCTGACTACCCTCTCCAGGTCACCTATGAACAGGTTGTACCGCTCCAGCTCCACGGGCAGACAGCGCTCCCGGACCAGCACCTTCAGAGCCTCTCCGTGGGCCACGTTCTCCTGAATCTCTGTCTGCAGGGCGCCACGCGTCTCCTCCAGCGAACGCAGACGCTCATCGATACAGGACGCTAACAGACGCTGTTAATGCAAGCAGAGTTGTGAGAGAGTTTAGGTTATGACGCTAGAGAGGAGATACACATGGTGAAACAAGGCCAAGTGGAAAAATATATATATAAAAATACAATATATTAAAATGATTTCATATTTACTATCAAAGAATAAAGGCATACTGTATCAAGAGTGAATGTGTGTCAGGAAGAGGGGGGAGGCTATCTGTGAAGCCAATCATTAGGCAAGTGGGAGCTACTGATAAGAGGCAGACAGTACTGTACATCATGTGATAAGAGACACACAACTATCTCCGTCTGAATTGAGTCCACTTGAGGCCAAATAGCAACCAGATGGTATCAGGATGAGATCACCACAGAGTTTGTGTTTTAAAAAGAACCACAGTTCAAAGTGTCTGTTTCTTCTGCTGTCTTTTTAATCATTTTGAATGTACATGCAACAAAGCTGTGACCATTACAGAGACATATTGTCTTATTATTAGTAAAGTTATACATTTTTTGCTACATACAGATCTCATTTTGTTACGTCGAGGCATCTTTATAACGGTTTGTTTATGTTTTGACTGTCACAATGAATTAGTAATGATATCAGTAAGTAAGTAAATATATAATTATTTGACCCTTTAAAAAAACAGTCGTTAGCATGATCCTGTTTAAATCTCTATTAGAAAGCATAATAGCTGTAGCGTTCATACTTTTTGCAGTGGAAAGCTGAGGCTTCTGTCCTTCGGTTACGTATGGAACGTAACGAAACCAAAGAACGTAAATTGCCAAGAAGTGAAAGTCAATTGTTTGTTCCATTGCAACGTTCAGCGCCCAGCAGCAAAGCTACGCTTCCGCCACTTTGGACTGAAAGCGACTACCGGATGGCAGTAAAACGTCCGCCTAAAAAGTGCTGTACAAAAGTAAAACAGAATTATCTATATTCTATTGTTATATTCTACCTAAAAATGGCCTGTGTTGAACAACAACATATTATATATATAATAAGCATTTTCGGTCCCCCCAAAAAACAGCGACTTTTGTAAAAAAAACAAATACCGTAGTTTCGTCTCTTTGCTTCTATACTCTTTGACAGAACTATCAAAATGTCTTATCACTCGATCTTCTCATAAAAATTAGCATATCTCAAAAACTAAAAAATGCATAGTTATAGTAGTGCATAGTTCAAATAACTTATGGAGAGTTAAGAAATATTTTGTTCATGTTTCTTCATTTAGAAACTTTTGGATCAATAAACAACATTTTAAGAAAAAACATGTCAGATTTTGGTATTATTTCTTTATGACACAATTTCATTACTTTTATCAATTATTACAGTTTATTGACTTATATAACCTTGTAGCTTAGGTTGTACAGATTTTAGGGATATGAAGCATTTGAATATACTCCAAGAAATGACATCAGAATAAGCAAAAACACCAATGTGGGCACTGGCGGACCATTTCTATCGCAGAGTTCAAAGGGATAAAGTGACTAAAATATATACATCATTTGTGCTGTGAGGTACTCTGGACATCTACTATGTAGCATAAATTAATAATTACCTTTCTCTCAGCGATGTCAGCTTTGCTCTGCAGGTCTGTACTCTGAGGTTTAAGGCTGTCAGGAGCAGAAGGACACGGAGGTGGTTCAGCCGCTTCGACCATTTCAGCACTAGAAAAAGAAACACGTCTGTTAATGTGTCACATATAGCGTCTTTCACATGGAGTTCCCGCCACTGTTATTTACATATTACAAAACTCTGAAATGCAACAGCACATTCTCCATGTGTCTGAACTGTGCTTACACAAGCAGAAAGGTGATAGCCAGGTGTGTCTGTGCATGTGATGCAACAAAAAGTAACACGGCACCGGTGGAGCTCAGTTATCTGGCCATTAGAAACTAGTATCAAGTTTCATAGAGAAACATTAAACCAGGAATCTTAATCAACTTGGCACTCTAAACACTATTTCACCTTTAAATTAGTTTGTTAAGGATTATTATTTTTATCTACACAGCTGTGTGTATACAAGATAAAGTGTTATGTAGTCAGCTGAAAGGATGGGAAGCCAAGGATTTGGGACATTTATGAAGCAGGGCTAGTTACATTACGTTCCTGTGCCAATTTCTAGTATTTTACACTTGCTTTCTATCATATTCATAATTTCACAAGTATTCTTAGGGGTGTGCTATCTTCTCTAACTTAGGCATTAAAATGTTCTCAATCATGTAAACTAGTGGGAGTTTATTTATGACTACCAGAGCTGGGTTTAACCTTTAAGTGTTGTGTTCCAGGTAGGGCGATTCATTTCATTGTCGATTAATCTGTCGATTATTTTCTCGATTAATCGATTAGCTGTTTGGTCTATAAAATGGTGTAAAATGTAGATCAGTGTTTCCCAAAGCCCAAGATGACGTCCTCAAATGTCTTGTTTTGTCAACAACTCAAAAATATTCAGTTTACTGTCACAGAGGAGTAAAGAAACCAGAAAATATTCACATTTAAGAAGCTGGAATCAGAGAATTTTGACTTTTACCTTTCTGCTGCTCCTTTCTGCTCCTGTTTCTTTTTGTAGTGCTCCTCCATCAGCAGCGTGTCCTCTGACAGCAGCTGCTCCATCAGCATCAGCGCCGTCTTACGATTGGCCAGCGGGTAGAGCACTCTGGCCAGCGATTGGTCGGCCTTGACCGCCGCTTCTACCAGCTCCTCCCACTGAGGTCTCTCGGCGGGCCTCTCCA
>CAKAKR010063484.1:0-37710 GCA_916700685.1 Adelosebastes latens
AGTGTTTTGTGTTGTTAATTGATTTCCAATAATAAATATATTCATATATTTGCATAAAGCAGCATATTTGCCCACTCTCATGATGATAAGAGTATTAAATACTTGACAAATCTGCCTTTAAGGTACATTTTGAACAGATAAAAAATGTGTGATTAATTTGCGATTAATCTCAATTAACTATGGACAATCATGTGATTAACTGCAATTAAATTATTATTGTTATTTAATCGATTGACAGCCCTACTTTAAATCTTTTGTTGATTTCACAGCAACCTATTTCACCGTAAATAACATCTTTGCCACTTGAATGGCCTAATCAAACATAGAGTATAAAAACAATGATATTAAAGTAGAATGTCAGTCTTAATTTTTTTTCCCCACATTTTGTACAGGACACTTTAAACATAATCTGTTTAGCCCAAGGGTTTTAATGTCCCTTGAAAAGTGTCTAAAAAGTGTTACTGAAAGTGTCTTTTTTTAACACATTTTTTTGAGGTCTGTGTCAAGTCTAAAGTCAGTAAAAATGAGCTGCATGGTCTCATGACCATCATTGCATCCTGGTTTGATTGTCCCCTGGCGTTTCTTCTTTTGTGGGGATGTAACAAAGCACATTCAGTATATAGAACCAACCCTGTCATGCATTTCTAATGTGTAAACTGGGCGTTGACAGTTGTGTTTGTTTAAAGATTGTTTAGGATTAAAGAGCAACCACACCAAGGCTGATAATCCTGCTTGTTCTGCTGTTTCATGGTTGCTTCTTGCTCTGTCCACACCCGATGTGCAAGTACAGGACTCACCAGTGCACCATAGTGCAATCATACATCCCAGTTGAGTGTGGTTACAAGTACAAGAGACCACACCCAACAGTGTGGAGTTCCTCTTTAAAACAAGATCAGTTTAACTGTCTATCTATTTGCAACAGTCTCTATTATGTGTATTAATAATGTTAGTAAGGCACTAACTATTCCATGTACTATAATATTTATTTTTGGAACATCAATACATTTGTTTTGTACATTTTTGGAGTAAATACCTACTGTATAGTCCAGTCTTTCAACTTTACGGGTGTGGACTGCGCTGGAGCATCCTTAGCGAGCTGTGGCGAGGAAATCGGACAGCAGTGAAGGTCAAATGATAATTTGGAGGAGGTAGCAGCAATGAGAGAAGGGAAACGAATGCACCTCCCATTTCCTGGTCATTTTGTAAAGGTCAGGGGGAAATGTTAAAAATCTACAGGGAATGAGAAACCGCAAATTGCAGTGGTGGAAAAAAATACACTGAATTTGGAGATGTGGTCTTATGCCAAAGCTCTATCTTATTTTCTTTAACTGTTGGCCTTCGCTTAAAGTGTTTTTCAACAATTTTTCAAGGTCAAATCACTAAAGATCATCATGAATCTAATAATCAGATAGATTCTTGGGTCAGTTCTTATCAAGTGTAATTCGCACATAAACAAAACTCTGGAGCGTTTACCGCCTCAGTGCAGTTTGTTTGGGTTGGTGTGAACGCCGGACTCGAACTCTGGTACGGACCAAACAACCGCTCTCTGGTCCGCCTTGAAGGGGTGGTCTTGGCCTGCTGTCAAGTGATCTCTGAAGCGGTTCATTTCTGGTGTGAACACTATTTGAACCAATCACAGGAAGTGAACCATTTATGTGTCCTTTCATTGGTTAAAAAAATGTTTGCTTCTCCTGTGGCTGGTGAACTAGTAGCCTATTTGTGCATTTGCTACCACTGAATTTGATAAATTTACAGTTCAGCAGAACACAAATGAGACAATAATTAGATAGCTAGCGCACCTCACGGTCTGTCCGCCTCACTCTCCGCCACTAGGAGACTAGATCGCCACTAGGAGAGTGGTCGGCAGTTCCATAGTCTCCTTGCGACGGGGAGTGATGGAGCTGCCGCTGGCCTTTAGCCCGCTGTACGGCTCGTTTTCCGTAACCAGTGTAGCATTAAAACATGGTGGAATTAGCAAGCTAGCTTGCTAACTAACCAGCTGCTAAATGAATAAAATTTAACAACTTTATGCTTCATCCACACACTCTTGTCACAGCGTAAGAAAGCACATCACAACTGTCAAGGCGACTGTTTAGTCGTACGAGGAGCCGACTGTATGACCAATAATCAAACAACATTTCCACCGCATGACTTTTGTTTACAATTTCTGGGCCGTTTCAGTTTTGCCTTAATTGTGAACATAAACCGGACAAGTTGGAAAATTGAAAGAACATGTCATCCTCGCCGATTCAGGAACTGGACTTTTAGGTGTGAACCCACCCTAAAGCTCCAGCTTTGGTCTTCAATTTAAATCTGATGTTTTGGAGTTTATATGTGAACCACAGAGAGACCAATCAAATAATTTGTTGTACCTTTTAGTTAAAATTTAACTAACTCCTTGGCGGGCCAACTATACAGCAAACCAAATAATCAAGCCTCAGAGGAAGGATATTCATTAATGAGTAAGAATGTTTGATGTTGATGTTGTGCAATGAGATGTGTTCGAAATCCAGAAGGTAAAAAATGCTACAGGTAGCCAGCTCCGACCCCATGAAGGGCTTTGAAGTGCATCGAAGGAAAGAGTCTCAAAAGCTCGACCTCTCAAGGTCGGCTTTTGATTTATTGCCTGCTCCGTGCGTCTTGGAGTCTTCCATATTAATGACCGGCACTATGCTAATGGTGTCATGAGAGAACGCTGCACTGCAGGTGTCCATCCACAGCAACTTCGACTTTCATCATCATGAGTATGACTCCTTGAGCAAAGAACTCATGCAATTCACTCAAAAGGTGGGCAAACATTGAGATCGTTGGTCCAATTATCAACCCTGACTCATAAAAATCAGGTTTATGTATAAACATCAGAAAGGAAAGGAAACTGCTCCTGGTTTGGTGAAATGTTGAAAAACTAGACACGTGTTGCCTTTTAACATTTAATCAAGGCGACGATCTTTCTCTAACCTTAACCAAGTGCTTTGAGTCGCCTAAACATAACCATGAAACTGTTAATGATGCTTTATACAGCCGTTGCCATGAACAGATTTTCAAATCAAGAGAATTATGTTGTGAACGTTTTGCAAGTACATTCATTTAGAAAAGTTCATGTTGATGAAAAACTTAATCAGCATTATGTTGATTTAAAAATGTATTTGTTGTTGTAACGTAGTGGTGTATAAAGTATTTTTAGGAGACAGGATTGGGATTACATGATTTCGGCGTACGACTGAAGTATGTTTTAGTCTGGGCCAGTAGGTGTTGTTTTTGTTTTCTAAACAATTAGCTGTTGTTGCCATCGAAGATCATTATATACGTTTGATGAGTGAAATTAGGACTGTCACTGTCAAATGGCTGAGCAAGAGAAATTATAACAAGAAAATAGGCCAAAAACGACCAAAACGAGGAGGAAGACAGTATTATTTCATAATATATATAGCTGAAGTTCACCTCACTCTTTCAAGGTTCTCTATCTCTCTAGCACTCCCTCTTCATCCATCATTTCACCTACATTTTTGTAAACAGCAGCAAATTAAGGAAAGAAAAATATTGTTCGATGGACCAGATCCTTGAAGCAAATGGCCCTCAAAGTTTTATCCTTCAGAGAACATAAGGCCTCCTTCTCCTCCGCCTCCTCCTCTAATAAGATGGTCTGACCTCAGAGGCCAGAACTAATGATGCATTCAAGCAGTCCAATTAAGAAGACACATTTCCAAGTTCATCAACAGGTATGACCTACCAGTAGTAACCTCAGATTCATTTTATGATGCAAGTTTACAGTACAGGTTGTGAATAATACATGATTATCAACTAGCAAATTTGTACAAGGTTAATTGTAAATAATAATGATATTTAACATTCTTGACTTCCGGTGACATACATTATATACATCCTGCAGTGCCTTTTTCATTGGTCCAGCCAATAGGACCAAGAACAGATACTAATCTGCACAACTGATAGCAGCTTTGACTGGATTTGAGGGGTAATTACATTACAACGTTTTAATGAAAAAGAGTTGAATAGAAATGGATAAAAAAAAAATCTTTTCAGTGGCTCAGACATCCACTTATGACCTGACCTCTGAAGAGTGAAACAGCCAAATGTCAAATAACAATAACAGGAGAAAGATACAATATGCCTCACACAATACAAAAAGGACATGAATAGGCTGCTGGTTTCTTTTCTGCCGGCCTGAAAGGTCAAGAATCACTTAATATATGTTCCCAGATGTCAGAATAGACTTACATGTAATAAATATTTGAAAATATTGCCACTGTATCCACAAGCTGATGCTCCACACACACACACACACCTGCACAGAGACAGTCACACACAGGCCCATTCAGCTGGATGGTTAAATGTCATTACAGCTGACAGTGTGAGTGGGCAGAAGGGCAGCCAGTCATTTACTGAAGGGTGCTCACACTGAAGTGTGTGATGGTTGTTAACAGACTTCACATCAC
Organism: Adelosebastes latens; assembly: GCA_916700685.1. Lineage (NCBI taxonomy): Eukaryota > Metazoa > Chordata > Actinopteri > Perciformes > Sebastidae > Adelosebastes > Adelosebastes latens. The sequence continues at coordinate 4,455 of CAKAKR010063484.1, forward strand.
CATCAGTCCAGCTCTACAAACAGATGGGCTTCTGGGTAACACAACACACTGTGATGTAGGTTTTTATATTAGGAAAGAATAATGACTGTTGTTTTGGATATTGGAGGGTTGTGATAAGTGAATTTTATTTCAGTTAGGCAAATAAAAAGACACACACAGGAGTATAACGTGTCTCCGCTAATGCAGATACATTTGAAAAAAAAAAAATTTGAAAAACAAACTTCTCGATGATCAAATTCTGTATGTTAATTGATTGGATTTCAGGAAAAGACCCAAATCCAGATACAGAATACTGAGGCAGAATAAAGCGACCTTAAATGATATTGAATGGGTAAGCAGGTCACCAGTAAAGGTGAACTGGAACGGGCTGGCTGGCTGCAGGATAGGGCCGAAGGGACAGAGGATGGTGGAAGGCTGGCTGCAGGTGAACCAAGCCCCCATGAAGAGCGCCAGGCTTTGAAGCAAATTTTCGTAGAGGCCAAACGGTGGAATTACAACTTCCGGGTCCGTCACGTGATGCCATTGGGCCCAAAAAGACTTTTCCCATAGACTTACACTGGGAAAGAGACATCTGTAAATCAGCGGATGATTTTTAGCGTTGATAAATTTGGCGCTCCGGCTGCTGTCCGTGGTGCTGATCTAAGGCTGGTTTGCAGGATGGGAGTTGCATGGTGAGCCTCTCCATGGTGGCATGGCTATTGTCTGATTTGTAATTGTCTGGAGTGGTTGTGTGTGTGTACGTGCATTTGTGTGGACAAGCGTGCGCTTGTGTTTGGGGCAAAGTCCCAAGAAAAAGATTTGCGCCTATCACAATGTTACACTGCTGGGTGCAACATGGCGGAGAGGGGACCCGCTTCCTATGTAGATATAAACAGCTCATTCTAAAGTAACGAAAACACAACGATTCTTATTATCAGGTGATTATACTCTAATGAAAACAAACTTATAAATATTATATTCCATTTCTGCCAGTACATCCCCCTAATTGTTACACACTGGCCCTTTAAACCATTAGGTCCTAAAAGTTGTAAAATGACGGTGAAAGCAGGAAACTAAAGACACGGGAGGTAGCAGATTGATAATCAGAATATTTCAGAAAATAACTGAAAATAACACAGAGTGAGAACAACTAGGCAACTTGATTATCTGACAGGGAGGACCAGGACATTCTCCCTAAAATAAGCCTTCTTCACGGAGTACATTTTGACATGTCACAGCAGGAAAAGCACAGGTGTGAATAATAACAGTTATTCCTTTTAGCTGCTTCAGATTGAGGGTCCTGGTATGGTGCATGCTGTCTCACTGTCACACGGTCATAGCTTTACTGGGACACTTGAACAGAACAGATATCAAATCCCCCTTCATCAATTAACTAGTGTGGTGCAGCTGGACAATGTCCAACAGTTGTTTTTCTTTTGTTATTGTTATTGCTTTCATTTAGATCATCACATCCATATTGCTATGAATGATAGGTAACAAAGTCTTGTGACGAAGTTTGCTTGAGGCCCATAAAGTGCTACAGGAAAGAGTCCTAAAACCCAGAAAACATTTTAGCACTTCTGGTTCCCTCGCCTAGAAGCCAATGGGTTTTAAGTTAGATGCCTGAAATAAGGTCTGTGGTTAACTACTGTATAAAATACGTCAGTAAATATCCCACTCGAGAATTTTGAAGCGTTTTTAAAAAAGGCAGTTGCTAAACTTTTGTTTATATTCAGGCGAGACACCGTGGCACGGTCCTCCGTAGATGGCGCGCGCACTACGAGCATGCACAGAGGCGTTTACGCTCAATGCATTGTTCGTTGCAATATGCTCCGAAAACACCAGGAGGCATACAAACAAAATATTCTGTGGATAAGCAAGAAGTCAACGAGTGGTACCGGAAAGGAAAGCAGGCTGCCTGGCAACAGTAGTAAACACTAAACATCGACGTACGTACCGCCAAACATTGCATTTGTGTACTGTAATTAATACTGTCCCTTGCCTCCAAGTCAAAATGACTTTCCGTCTCTCGGTGCTTCCCCTCGGGTCACCACTCCTTCCATGAGACCTTTTTTTTTTGCTTTTACAGAACAATCTCTCATATTCTTTCACAGACTGCGACAAAAAGCCTCTTCTTTCCCCAGTGAGTTGCCAATTTCTTTCCAAGTATTTAATGACATGTGAGTGTGCCTGTGGTCTCTCAATGAACAGTTGTAGTGTAGAAAAATGCAGCACGCGCATTGGACACGTAGTTACTAAAAATTCAGAGGTGCACGACCAAGCGCCGCGACAACTTGCGGAGCCTTTGCGCACCACGCGAAAACTGTGATGATGTAATTTTCTGGCGCGCCACAGCGACCATAAACCTCGCTTAACAAGTGGCTAAATGAGACTACGAAACGTCATCACGCTGACTCGTCCGCCTTTACAGCCACTGGCTATTTGTCGAGGGAACCCAGGGCGATGCTAACTTCCTGGTTGGCCAACAAAAATACGTCGTCCCTGGAGCAGTCTGTTGTGTTCCTAATACATTATGGAACTGGACAGCTCTGACACATGGACATCTGAATTCAGCCATAGTTTTCTCAACTAGTCCTTCTGCTGAGAGAATGTCCAATAGATATAGAATATAACCGTCACATTATCTGCATCTTTTCTTTCACTTGCACTGATAATAAGATATAATAAGACAGAGTTGACTTCTATTTTAACAAATTTAACCTTCATTTGACCGGCGTAGGTTGTGCAGAATTGAAAAGTGTCTCTGTTAAAGGGCAACCTGCATAATGCATCTCAGTGGAATTCCTTTGGGGACGGTTTAATGGCAGCAAACACAACAAAATGAGGAGGCGAATGCCACTTCCCCCTCAGCACCGCGTCCAAACACCTCCCTAATTTGATCCCGACGTCGCGACAAACTTCCCCAACTCCTCTGTTCAGCCTGTAGCCAAATCAAAAAGTTCCACATCATTAACAGCTGAAGGTTGCTATACTGTTAATGAGAAGACCAATTAGCCTTTGCTAAAACAAAGAGAGCCAGAGGGAAAGACTCGGAGGAATGGTTTCCCTCCTGTATAAAATTTGTTGACCCAGTGCCAAGTTTGCACAGACTAAGAGAGAGAGAGGCGACGCAGAAATAGAAACATCAGGAAGAGAGATATTAATGGATAGATCGGAACAAGTGCTAACATTTGTATTAATGGCAATCAACTGTCCAACACATTTTCAAATGTATTAATACATTTACTGAGAAAGAAAAACATCTTTTGGGCTGTATCAGAAGAAGAGAAGTAGAACGGACATTACTATTCAAATCAAAGCAATGTAGCAGGATGGTCAGAGCGGCTATTTTTCAGCACAGTCTCACGGAAGAAAGCGTGTCAGTGCCACATATTACACGCCTGCATGAAGTTGCAGCGTTTTGTAGTGACCATTCAAATTAGTGGAATTTGCGTTGACGCATTATCACGTTAACTTTCACAACCGTAATATAGATATAGAAAAAATAACTTTACATTGAATACATACAGAAGTATGTAGTAATTGTGTCCAAATTCAGGCTCCACTTTCTGCGAAGTTCACATTTCCCGGCTACTTTTGGTAATCCGTTGTCGACGTATTCAAAAGTCTTCCCAAAGTGCTCGAGATCTTCTGCTTTTCGAAAGGTAAAAAGTCAACGTGCTAAATTTCACTGTGCTTTGTGTGTTTTTAGACAACACATTGTATTTTCCAGGTGTTTGTTGTTCAGGTGGTCATCACTCACTGCTAAACACATCACGAGCTGAACCAATGAAAATGCCAGAGCAGGATGTAAATAATAAAAGCTAGAGGGAGCACAGAGGGAACCAAGTCTCCCCTCTGTGCCTCCAGCCAGCGCTGAAAACACCCCGCTTTCACCACAAAGCTATTACATATACGATTTATAGGCATCATGGAATAATTTTGTTGAAATTAGAGACTAGGGGCGCTGTGAGAATGGGATAAAAAGGGCTGGATTGCAACTTCAGCCCAAGGCTTTTCTGCTTGCCTCGTGTTGTGACAGGTCACGCATGGCAGAAAACAAATTGCTCTGCTCCAGTGTGGATGCCTCCTTAGACACACGCACAGGTGCAAACACTGGCATATACTGGCACATGCAGACTGGACAGGACACACTTTGCCCAGCGCTGCCCCTTTCTCTGTTATTCGCTGATGTTGCTTTTGCCACTGGTTTTTAATGCAAATTCCCGGTGGCAAACATGGAAATTTTAAACTTTACAAGCTGAAGAGGACCACCTGAACGCACCATTAGTTTGGGTCTCTGTGAGAAGGATGATCCACCCCTCTGGCCTTCAGCCTTCAGTGAACCCTGTATGAGCCATCCATTCCCAACCTGATGATCATTTCATTTCATTTTGTGTGTTCATGTTAGCCATTCTCTGTTTGGTAGGGGGTTGTTTCTTTTGCCCCAACCAATGCCATTTTCCGTCGACACAGAAGCTGTAGTAGTGGTTACAGAACACATGGCGTGAATAAAATGGTTGAGTGGAGTGACAGTAATGCTTTTAAGATTAACACAAAGAAAACGGAAGAAATTGTATTTGGTTCACCATCTGACTCTCATAAAGTTCCTATTGTTATTCATAACGAAAAAATCCAGCAGGTATTTTCATATAAATATTTGGGTGTAATGATAGACCATCTGTTATCTTGGAAAGACCACATTGAATTTGTCTGTAAAAAGACAAAACAAGTAATTGACTTTCTCCGTCGCCTCAGGTCTTTTGGGGCGAGTAAATAAATTCTTCTTTTGTTTTTTACTTCTGTGATTATGAGTTGTTCTACAGTATTGTTATACGACATGGTACAAGAGTTTGTCCACTACTTTAAAGTCAAAGCTGCTCCACCAAATAAAAATCTGCTCAAAGATTGTAGGTCAACCCCTTGAGAAATTCTATGAATCAGCATATTATAATAACATATTAAGGCTGGCTAACACGTCTCTGACCCCAACCATGTTTTGAACAGTGAATATGAATTGTTACCATCAAATCGGAGATACAGGGTTCCACGATTTAATAAGGTTAGACTGAAGCACTCTTTTGTACACCAGTCAATCCTAAAACTAAATACGGAGCCTAATTCCAGATCAAATGTACGTTGAAGGGCCCTGAATATCGTCTTCTGTGATTGTAATGTTTAAATGTATGTATCCTTGTTTCTTGTCCTTCTCCTTTCTGTGATGTTGCAAATGGAGCTGCTGTGATGCAAAACAAATTTCAGACCTATCTGACAATAAAGTATTATCGTTTCGTACAGGAGTCAACATCCGGGTCTGAAAAGTGAAGCCAATGCGGAAGTGTCTTAAACTTGCATTCTTTCTAATAGCCAGCAGGGGGCGACTCCTCTGGTTGCAAAAAGAAGTCAGATTGTATAGAAGTCTATGTCAGAAGACAATAGGGTGACGTCCCGGTAGGGCTGTGTATTGGCAAGAATCTGGCGATACGATACGTATCATGATGCAGGGGTTACGATTCAATATATTTTGTTATATTGCAATACTGTAAGCAAGGCTATATATTGCGATATGTTTAAATATGATTTTAGGAAAACCGTCATAGTATAAAGAAATTCATAAAGTCAATCTTTGCATGTAAACTATTAATTAAAAATCAATACAGTGTTTTTGAAAATTAATACAGTCACAAAACATAATATCGCGATATTCAATATTTTCAAAGTTTTCTAGTCCAGAGGTGAAAAAATCACTTTGTTGATTTGTGTTTTGAATTTAGTTCACTGACAATATGGTTCGTTATTATGGTTTGTCTATAAGAGTTAAATAATGTACCTTTAAATCCACTTCTTTCAAACTCAATCTAATGGCTTAATCTAATGGTTAGGTTTACTATTTTATTAAGAATTTATTTCTACAATCTCTGTCTCTGTCAATTGTTAAGGTTGACCATCTAAAAACTGTGTTTTCAGGTGTGTTCAGAGGTCTATTAGAGTAGCAGAGAGACAAAGCAGCATTATTTCACACCGTGTCAGAGAGAGCTGCTGGCAAATTAAAGAAGAAGAAAGACTAGCGCCCTTAAAAATGTTTTAGGGGCACGTTTCTTTCTTCTCTCCCAAATTTATGTCTACCACACTGCTTCCTTTTCTTCTTTTAATCAACTCCTTCTTTCGTACCCCCAAACTCTTCGTTTATCAGTCTCCATTTCGATCTCTACCCTATTTATCTCCATCTCCTCTCTGAAAGCTTGACTGAAGCACAGCTGACTCTCAGGGGACTGCAGACCTCTCTGTCTCCATCAGCCTCTTCCCTCCTGCATTCTCCTCTTTCCTGTCTTTCTTCTCAGAGTTGTCAAATCAGCAGAGAGAGCAGTGGGAGCTCAGTTTTCCAAGTGACATGCTCACTGCTGTACAAGGTGACCAATAATGTGTTCACGGCAATGACAAATGCAGATAAGGAAAATTCATATAGCCTACTTTAGGAAACATTGTTTTGGTGATTTGCAGTTGAAAACATGTCCACTGATACCCGCGATCCCGACCGAGAGTGAACATACAGACATCATATAAACCTAAACATTCTAAGGAATCCATTGGTACCAAGCATGCATATGTACCTTGGTAGCTTGTCAGGAAGAAGGCTAAACAACGCTCCAAAGTTAGGCGAAATTTTGGCGAGGAAAAACTGGCATGGCCATTTTCAAAGGGGTCTCTTGACCTCTGACCTTAAGATATGTGACTGAAAATGGGTCCTATGGTACCCACGAGTCTCCCCTTTATAAACATGCCCACTCTATGATAATCACATGCAGTTTTCGGCAAAAACAATGCAATTTTTTGCATGCAGTATAAATGTTATTTTCGCCTATATATATTTATATTGTGTATATATATATATATATACAATCAGTTTAACAGACAACAGAATCAGTGCTAATACTGAGATGGTTTATAATTCTGAAATTTTAAAGTTCTCAAACTTTGCATCAAGCTGTCCACCTGCTTTTTTGGGTACATCTGAATAATTCATGTACATTTGGTGTGGACTATTGCTTGTATCTGGTCCTTGTCAGAGCAGAATGATAGAGATGACACATAAAGGCGGTGGTGTGTGGAGAAATAAACCAACAGCCTGCCAGAGGGCAAAAAAACCCCAGTGTCCAGGGAAACGCTTTCATCAAGTCCTACTCATAAAAGACGATTTACGACCATCTGGGGCTTTGACCAAGGCTGAGGTGTGTTTGTGTGCATATGGGCGTCTGCGTATGGTTGTGTTCATAAGGCTGTGATCATAACTCACTCGGACGAGAGAAAAAGTGAGAAGGGAACCTGGTAAAAACACATCAGCGTGTTTCAGCACCTGAATAGATCTTAACATGGTGACCAATGTGTCTTGTAAAATCAAAGAAGATTTGTTAGCTTGTCAACACACACACACACACACACACACACACACACGGTCACCCAGATCTTTTAGTTCCTGCGACACGTACAAAGTTGTTCTGAATGCTGAAAAAAAATGTCCAAACTTTTAAGACAGACCAAAAATCTCCCTGTGAACATGAAGCGTATTAAATATTAAAACTGATGGCAACCTTTCCTTCCAGACCACCCATTCAGCATCTTGATAAGAAAAATCATCCCTAAAAAAATAGGTTTCATGTTATTCTTTTGCAAGTATGGTAGACAATGTATGCCACATAATCATTATCAGTTTTATACTGCAAGATTCCTTCCAGTGTCTTTGTTTCTTGGGTCACTGAGTATAACGGTACAGAGTGTGTCAGTCACATGGTACGAGGTGAACCAGCAAATCTCTCAGCCGGGTTGCACTAAGGCCCTGTGTACACATATACAGCTATTTATAAAAACTGTTATTTTCCCCTCCGTTTAAAAAAAGAAAAATCTGTCCACACAACCTTAGTTTTACAAAATATCTCCACACTTGAACGCAAAAATGACTCCAAACGCTCGCTGTAATGTTTACATGTCACTACAAGTGAGATCACAAGTTAAGGGTTAAGGAATTCCTTCGGCTTCACTACAGTCAGTTCGATAACAGCACCTCAACATCTCGACATGTTTAATGTGTTCTCTGCTTTGGTCTCCTGTGACTATATCATATTTAAAATATAAAGTAGTAGTTAGTCCGAGTGATGCTAACAGAATGTAAAAAAGCCGGTAGTCCACCATCTTTCTTATTGTTTCTGGTGCATGCTCATTACACAAAGCAACAATTGGCATGCGCGAAATGAGGAGAGGATGTCATCGTTTCCCAAACGCTCCATTTTACATGTCCATACCGATACAAAGTAATCCGAATTTTTAAAAAAGGAAGAGAAAGCATTTTCAAAAATATCCGCTTTTGTGACCCAAAACTCTTTATGCGTGTGGACGAGAGACCAAAACGTAGAGGCAAATATCAGTTTTTAAAAATATCTCTATACGTGTGGACGGGGCCTAAATGGCGTATGAATGACACGGTAATCGTAAGTCAATAAGAGCACTGTCCTTGCTATTGGCGTGTCATTTGACTGACATGTTTAAAGTGGATGGTATTAAATAGGACTGTGTATTGGCAATAACCTGGTGATATGATACTTATCATGATACAGGGGTTATGATTCAATATATTGCGATATTGTAAGCAAGGCAATATACTGTGATTTCTTTTTAATCAAATTTTAGGAAAACTGTCATATTATAAAGAACACCCCACCATTTGCATAAAATCTGAGTATAAAAAAGTTAACTATTTTTATGCAATCAGATCAGTGGGAACTGCATTTGCATTTATCACAGTCCCTGTATCATCCAACATCATAGCACTACTTTGAGAGGGCACATACACTGAGAGGGAGCATCTCTTTGCAAATTAATTAAAGTATAGACTGAGTTAATCTTTTCATGTAAACTATTAATTAAAAATCGATACAGTGTTTTTGAGAATCGATACAGTATCACAAAACATAATATTGCAATATTCAATTCTTTCGATATTTTCTTACACCCCTAGTATTTAACACAATTAATGCATAAACACTGAAATATTTTTCAAATAAGACATCCTGGAGTTGTTCTGTTTTTTGCAGTATGGTTTGGCCCAGTTTGCATTCATACTGCCTCCAGTTGGAGTTGCAGAAGCTGGAAGTTTCATCCATTATCCATCACACCTTTTATCTATTTTGACTTATCTGCTTGCTTTTGAACTAGTCTTTGCACACTCGCTCACAGCATGTGGTGTGAAAGCAAGGTAGCGAGACGTATCCTGTGCAGCCAGTGTACCATAGCTGGTATTCTATTGCTTATTCTGACATTGAATGCACTACAATTCAGCCTCAAACCTATATTCATAATCCTATTTCTGTTTATTTTCTTCCTAAACACAAATACAGTGTGTGGATATTTTTTTTTAATCAATTCATAATTTTGAATTTTTTTAATCTAGCAACGGCAGGAGGACCCTCTGGGGTACACATACCCCTGAATCACTGAAACCAAGGGGGGATATTCCAGAAAAGTGTCTTAAGATATGCTAAACATCATCACAAACAGCGTGAAACAATCACAAATCAGCTCATATTGTGGAAGACAAAGAGTGAGGGAGAGTTTCAGCATATTCAACCAGACATTTGATTACATGGGAGGTTCCTGTGGCAAACAGGGGTTGTTGCAGCTATTCATAATAGATTATAAAAGAAATGTGATACACATAAAAAGAAAGTCGCACAAATGCAACCTACAGTAGCACAGCCTGCACACAATGAGGGCCTTTCTCCTCCTCCTTTTTTTTTTGTGAACATGCAAATCAGAGCAAGTGCATTTGCATCTCACCTGCCTAAACAAGCAGGAATTAGCCGAGACAATCAGAACACATGAGGAGTGAGAGATGAGATGTGAACAGCACCTCTCCCCAGGCTGATAAATAATACAGCACTTTTTTTTAAATAGAGTACACGTCCGTTTAGACACAGGCACACACACACACAGAGCGGAAAAACAGACTTGATCACAGGGTGAAAACCAGCTGACATCCTGACAGATATTTGTTAATTATGTTGAAACAGCAATGACACAGGAAGCCGGCAACAAAACAAAACATTTCACTCACAGCAGGGTTTTCTGATGGGAGACCACGTCGCTTGTTGACACATGATACAACTTGACAAGATCCGAAATTCCCTGGAGAAGTTTCATCACCGCTGTTTGATAATTTAAAGTGAAAGTGTGCTGAGTAGATTTTCAAGTAATCTTTGTGTGAAGCACACATGAAGTCAAGAGCAGACGAAGGCACTCGAGCGTTAAGAGCTTTGAAATGTTGCTGTCCATGGTGCTGAACAGTTCTTGTCAATGTAACCTGGTTTATTTAACAGCTTGGAAGATGACAAATCTCCCTTTAAGATACATTTTGAACTGTTAAAAAATGTGAAATGAATCGCGATTAAATATTTTAATCTATTGAAAGCCCTAATTTCAATGCATAACAAGTATTTAATGCTCTTATCAACATGGGAGTGGGCAAATATGCTTGCTTTATGCAAATGTATTGTATATATTTATTATTGGAAATCAATTAACAACACAAAATAATGGCAAATATTGTCCAGAAACCCTCACAGGTACTGCATTTAACATAAAAACATATGCTCAAATCATAACATGGCAAACTGCAGCCCAACAGGCAACAACAGCTGTCAGTGTGTCGGTGTGCTGACTTGACTATGACTTGCCCCAAACTGCATGTGATTATCATAAAGTGGGCATGTCTGTAAAGAGGAGACTCGTGGGTACCCATAGAACCCATTTTCATTCACATATCTTAAGGTCAGAGGTCAAGGGACCTCTTTGAAAATGGCCATGCCAGTCTTTCCTCAATAAAATTTAGCGCAAGTTTGGAACGTTATTTAACCTCCTAGCTAGTATGACATGGTTGGTACCAATGGATTCCTTAGATTTTCTAGGTTTATATGAATGTTAAAACAAATTTGCCTTAACACGTTATTATCGGGTACTCATAGAACCCATTTTTGTTCCCATATCTCGAGGTCAGAGGTCAAGGGGACACCTTTGAAAATGGCCATGACAGTTTTTCCTCTTCAAAGGCAGGTTGCAAGTTTGGAGTGTTATTTAACCTCCTATGGATTCCTTTGAAATAAAGTAAAGAAACATAACATAAACAAAAAAATCAAAGCTGCATTTTTTGACAAAATTGCAATAGTTGTGAGTTTGTTTTTTTGTCCAGTGCTTTAAGAGCTTGTTTTAAGGCTAAAGCCTGGCCTAGCATAATGCAAAATACATCGCGTTAACCGTTTCATACTGCATACTACTGAGGAACACAGTATGTACTGTATACTGCATTCTGTGCTTGTCAGTAGTATGTAGGCTGTTTCGAATACAGCCAGTATGTGACGAGTTGAGATGAGAACGTGTTGTCTATTAAGAAGTTATGCAATGAACTGCAGAAGTAATGACTGTATGAATCTGACTGTGATGCTTATGTATGAACTAGAGTTTTGTCTACACAGGTAAACTGTACTGTACTCTGAAAGAGACTTATTCTGACTCTAATTTGAAATTGGGATCAAATCACCCCCCTCAGACTCCCAGTGGTTGTATTGCTGAATGTCACTTTACAGCCGTGCTGACCTAGATAAAGCCTTGGAGAGAAAAGTGGCCTGCACCTTCAGACTGAAGCCAGGTTTCAGTTTTAATTAGAGGGGAGAACTTTATCTCCCTCTCAGCCCTTCTCTCCCTCGCTCTGTTCCCCTCAGCCACCTGGCCGAGGCAGCAGCAGAATGTAAATTGGGTTCTGGGCTTTAATTGGATACTGTACATGCTGGGAAGGCCCTACACACACACAACCACGCTCACACAGAGACCTGCTGTCTCATATCGAAAGGTTGAACTGGAGGATACTGACAGAAGATCACTGGACAAGGGAAGCTCTGCAAAGCTAAGCAAATTGGCTCTGATGCTTCAGTATACCTTGATTTCTTCCACCTCCATAATGGAGAGAGTACACTGCTTGGACGATGTTAAAAGATGAAGTCAGCAGTTTGGCGATAACTGTAAATGATTAAATAACTGACTGCCCAAAAGAAAACAAAGGAAAAACAGTCCATCTTCAGAGGTGACCTCATGCTGCATTAGTAGGTGAAACCAAAAGGTCCAACCAATAAGGTCGCTACTAATTTGTCAGCTGCCTTTGCATCCACCAGCTCGTCTAAAACTCACTAATTAATACAGTTGCCAGGCAACCAGTGGAGACTCCAGGAATCACTACTGTGAGAAAGAGTGTGGCACATAACCCTCCATAAAACTGTAAAATTGTCATTCCTACACTTTGGTGTCAAACAAAACAGTTATAACATGTTAATTAGTGAGTTTTAGAGGTGCTGGAGGGCAGATTTTGTCCCCTTCGGACAGAGACAAGCTACCTTTTCCCCCTTGCGTCCACTTTTTGTGCTAAGCTAAGCTAACGAGCTTTGGGCTCCAGCTTCATATTTACTGTGCAGACATAAGAATGTTATTTACCTTCTCACCTAACTCGCGAATAACAAAGCGAATAAGCATAGATCATAGATTCATAGATCCCAACATTACAGACAGATATATCTAACACTGCAGAGAAGCCAGGCCAAAACAAATGGGCAGAAGCCAATGAAGGCGGCGGCAGCATTTTGCGTAGTATCTGAAGGTTAGCGCGTGGTTAACATTGTGAAACGGTTGTAGTTAACGTTGTAACACGGGGTTAACATTGTGAAACGGTTGTAGTTAACGTTGTAACACGGGGTTAACATTGTGAAACGGTCGCAGTTAACGTTGTAAGACGTAGTTAGTTGTGAAATGGTGGCTGTTAGGTTTAGGCAACAAAACTACTTAATTAGGGTTAGAAAAAACATCATGGTTTGGCTTAATACAAGCAAGCTTATAATGTAACTTAAGTTACGGACGTAACAAAGGTTACGGTATTGTAACCCTAGTTCTATAAGCACAGACGGGGCCCTCTACTGGACTCTCTGGGTAATACTCTCCAATCACACACACACACCTTCGCCCACTGGGATTTGCATAAACGTAGCCGGCCAATCAGGACTTGCTTACCGAATACGTGCGTCACCACAGTATATAAGGGTGGCGTCCAGTGCTGCTTGGCATCCCACGCCCTCTTCTGCGAGCGGCAACGGAGCAGCAAGGCCTCCTTAGTAGAGGACTCCACCTGTGCTTATAGAACTAGGGTTACAATATCGTAACCTTTGTTATAACTTACACAGGCTGATGGATGTACGCCCTGCCGCGACACCACATCGACCTAACCACACTGATCCAGACCGGCTAAAGGATGCCAGGCATCGCTGGACGCCGCCTTATATACCGTGGCGACGCACATATTCGGTAGGCAGGTTCTGATTGGCCGGCTACGTATATGCAAATCTCAGTGGAGGACGGAGCCTGTGTGAGTTAGAATGTCATGTGACATAACATCATGTTGTCAGTAAAAAATCACTCACCTTTTGGTTCCACATAGGACACGAACGGCGGTCCCCTGAGTAAAAGTCCTGTGTTTGTTTGACCCACCCGCCTTTAGCGGCCTTCTCACTCTTAATACAACATCAGCTGCTCTGAGCGTCTAATAATGACGCGGATGGTTTTATATTTGATGCTCTGGAATTGAGACCATGCAGGCTGATACACACACACATACTTGGGCTTGGCTTCGGAGATACAAGCCGATATGGGCTGCGAATCAGCTCCAGTTAGCAACTAGCTCTCGGCCCAGCTTTGGGCTGGTTCCCTCCGGAATCTTTGGCCGATTCTGACACGACATTCATCATAAATCTGGCACGAAATTTAGACCACTGTTTGGACAAGGCATTTTGGCTCCTTGGGTAAGATGCCAATGAAGCACCTTTTCAGAAATGTTGAAGTGTTCCTTTAAGATTCAAGAATTAGTGGGAAAAAAAAGCTCAAACTAGTCCAACAATCTTTGAAAATGGCAAAATTAGGTGTGCATGTGTGCAATCTTTTTTGGGAACTCTTACTTGCAAGGAGCCAGTTGCCTCTGTGAATTTAGCAGTTGACAGTGACAAACTGTTGTTTATTCTGCATTTGTGGGTGCTGCGTGTGTGTGTGTGTGTGTGTGTGTGTGTGTGTTTGCTCTACCTTAGCTTATTGACGCACACACACACACACCAGGAGACACACACACACCCACTGGGAGATGCTTCAAAGCGTGGCATTGCTGTCGGCTGTATTGCTTTGTGTTTCATGTGTCCTCTATTTTTCTACCCGGCACCCTCCCCCCTCCTCCCCCATTCTTTATTAATGGCCCAGATGTGGCGGTGGCACACGGGGAGCTCATTACACCCAAGACAACACAAAGCAGTTGTTTCCATATTCAAACATTTTGGGAGGAGGCGCTTTCATGTAATATGTAACCAAACCAGCGTAGAACGTCTAAAACTAACAATGTTGCTTGTTCGACAGTTTCCGCTCTATGTTTGATTAGGTGAGAGGAAGGAAAGGGAGGAGGAGGAAGAGGAAGAGGATGCGAGTTCATGCATTATGTAACTTTGTTTAGCTGTGGCTTGTGAGGAAGAGTTTCGGGAAGGAGGAGAAAGAGGAAGTAGGGAGGAGGAAAGCGAGGCGACTGAGGGAGAGGGGTGAGACGGAGAAGGGGGGGAGGTGGTGAGGAGGAGGAGGAGATTTAAGTGAGGAGGGTGAGGAAGGAAAGAGGGCAGGTGGAGAAGAAGTTGGAGGTAAATGGGGTAAGAACAGAAGAGGGTGGTGGAAAACAAGGGAGAAAAACAAGCATAGGAGGTTGTGAGGAAGAGGAAGGAAGGAAAATAAGAGAAGAGGGTAGTGGAGGAGAAGGAGAGGAAAGGAAGGTCACGAAAGGAGGACACAAACCATGACAAGGTGAGGAAGAGGAGGAGGTGAGGAGAAAGATGAGGAGACTGAGGCAGTGGAGGAGATTGAGATAGGAAGAGGTAATGAGGACTAGGAGGCTAAAGATGAAGGAGGGCAAGAATAATGAGGAGGAGATGAAGAACGAGAGGGAGGAGGAGTGAAAGAAAAGTGGGGAGGGAGAGGAAGAAGAGGAGGGGCGGGAGAGAAAAGAGAAGGAAAAGGTGAGGAGGAGGAGGTGAAAGATGGGGAACTAAAAAAGAGGAGCCAGGCAGCGGAGTAGACGAGGAGGAGGAGGCGAGGGAGTGTGATGTTAAGTGAGAAAGAGGTGATGAGGACTGAGGCTGGAGGACAAAAAAGAGGAGGTGGAGGAGGAGGAGAACGAGTGCAAGAAAAGAGGCGAGGGGGAAGAAGAGGAGGAGGGGTAGGAGAGAAAAGAAAAGTGAAGGCCCAATAAAGAGGTGAGGAAGAGGAGGGGGTAACCTAAAAAGAAAAGGGAGGAGAGAAATGGGTAAAGGAAGTGTAAGAAAAGAAGGAGGTGAGATGGAAGGAAGAGGGTGGTGAAGGAGGGGGAATAAAGTAGAGAGAGATGACATTTGGGGCAAAGTGAGGAAGAGGAGAAGGGGGAAGTGAGGAAAAGGAGGTGAGGAGGAGGAGGAAGAGGTGGGCGCATAGGAGTCAGAGTCACTTTCGTCACAGAAATTTGTCGTGTTGATCAGAGGTGTGAACGCGGCAAATCTGACAAATCTCTCTCACAAACCCTTCCAAAAGACTAGGTGACTGTGTGTGTGTGTGTGTGTGTGTGCGTGTTACGCCCCAGGGGACAGTCAACATTTCCAGTGAACAGTCTTTATCAGCCTCCTGTTAGGGTTTGTATCTCCACCACATGATCTGCTGTTATTCAGAGACAGAGATCCTGAGTGGACACCAGTTAAGTGACTGCAGACCAATGTCCATACAATCTCATTTCCTGCATGTTATGGCCAGTAGATGAGATCATGCGGTTCATCATCTGTTGTTTAAAAACCACCAAGACACCAAGCAGGTCGTCCTTTAATCACAAGGCTGGTGGTTCAATCCCCGGCTCCTCCTGTACGCATGTCCAAATGTCCTTGAGCGAGACACTGAACCCCAAGTTGCTCCAGACGGGCAGCTACGCCACCATCAGTGTATGAGTGTTTGCGTTGAGCCGATTAGACTGTTGTTAGGCTATTAAATAGGCGTTATCAGTTGCTATAAGCCCCATAGATGTGGGTCAATAGGGGCCTAATACACCCACTGGTAGGTTTTTATCATCTATTCACATGGTAGATCAAGGAAAGAAGGTATAAAATAACACAACAGCAACTTCTAGCGACCGTAGTAATTATGACAGGAGCAGAAGCGGAAGTCAGGCGCTGTAGTATAGACAGTGTGAAACTCCATAAAGGGTGGAGGTCAGGGACGATGGATGGGAAACAAAACAGTGTTGTTGTTTTGTTGCCTAAACCTAACTGTTTTTTTTGTTTGTGTTCAAAACGTGACGTTTCATTCAATTTTAAAACATGTTAGAACGTGTTGCTTTTAAGTTTCACTTTCACTTTTACAACGTAGTAGGCGTAGTAGGCCCCTAATGACCCACATCTATGGTGCTTATAGTCACTGATAACGCCTATTTAATGGCCTGATAACAGTCTAATTGGCTTATGTGTTAATATAATGGGTGAATGAGAGGCAAATTGTAAAGCTCTTTGTCAGGTGAAGTAGAAAGGCACTATACTGTGTAAATGTAGTCCATTTGTCATGAAATCTGTGAGACCACTACCAGAATGTTGCTGAGAGGTCTATCTGTATTATTTTATTTTTGTTAGAATGTAACAACACATTTTCACTTGCATCTCGTCAAATATCGCTGCTTGGTCAGTGACCCTCGGCAATGGAGATGGACGCACGGGGTAGCCTACCCCTCTTGCATTACTTTTGGATGGACCAAGGACTGCGTGTCAATATACACTCGTTACATGCACAGTGTCCTTTCAAAATCAACTTCCGGTTTCACAGGAAGTTAGATTTAGGCAACACAACCACTTAGTTAGGGTGAGGAAATGGTCACGGTCGACGTTAACTTCACTGACTAGCGAGTCACGGGACTGACAATAACGACGAGTGACGTGACTAGCGACTGTAAGTGACCAAATAAGTCAACGTTACTTTTAGTTTCACGCGGGACACGAACACAGGTATCCTGGTTAAAAGTCTTGTATTTGTTTGACCCATCCACCAACCGTCCCACCAGACCTGAACGGACTCTCACGCTATTAAAACTACGTCACTTGCTCCGACCGTCCAATAACGCCGAGGGGTGGGTTTAGATTGGAGTTAGTTGAAAGCCCAGTTCGTCACACACTGTCGCTAAAGGTCCTGCAATGGTTTCCGATGCCGAGGGACGCTGCCCAATCGGCGGTATTTAATGAGTTGGGCGTGAGACCGGGTTGAATGTAACCACAATGAACTCCAGACCAAATAAAGTCAAGTTTTGGCTTCTGTTTAAATTAATTTTTATGCTCACCGACTCTCTCTCTCTCTCTCTCTCTGTCATTTTCAAAAAGGTTGGATGATGAACAGAGGTCATACCTGAACCATATTTCTATATGAACCTGGCTTTGTGGATGGGGACACTGTCATGTTGAAACAGGTAAGGCTTTTCCTAAAAATACCATACTGTGTAAAATACCAATTTATGCTTCAACATCAAGATTGGAACTATGGGCCCAAACAGCCTCAGAACAAAAGTAAACTAAAGTAGACTAAAGTCTGTAGACAGTTGTTTCCAGTGATTTGTCCTGCATTCTACAGCAATCTTTCAGTGGTTTAGGAGTTAAAAATGCTTTATACTTTGAAGACATTTGAGCCCGGCTACATGTAAAACCCCACTGTAACCGACTTTTAAAGAAAAAGTTCAACTTCACCAGAACCAGAGACCCAAAAAGTCACAAATTTGCGATTGAGAAAATTGCCCTGAAAGACTTAAAACAGCTCAGAAACTCTGTTATCACTGATTTTAGGGGTGAGCTTGATTATCTTATCTTATTGAATCCCAATAATCATCCTGTATTCAACATACTGTGTGATTTCACCGTGTTAAAGTTATAATCCTTAAAGATTTGAGTCCTGCTTGATTTTGGCGACACACATGGTTACCATGGTAACAGCAAGTGCGGTTTAATACTACAGCAAACACTCTCAAACAGCAGCTGCTTTGTCAGAAATACAACAGAAGAGCAGCTGGTGTGTCTGTTTACAGCACAGCCAAACAAACTTGTGTTGTTTTAATAAAGAAGTCAGTAAATAGTCAGCCTTTTTTTCTATCATGCCACGAGCAACAGCAATCTCATCTCATTTCATACTAGTTCATGCTATTAGTAGAGCAGGACGCAGCAAAAAGAGTTGGTTGGCTTGGAGTTGGATAGTATGGATCGCAGCCGCTGATAGCACTATGAATTGTGCATCATTTGCAACCACGATCTGCCCCGTCTCAAGGTCCGATACACAAAAGATATTGCGCTCATGATATTACAGCTCAAACACGCCCATACAGTTTTATTATGTCTTTGTCTCATTTATTTTAAAAAATGACATGTAGGGAACTTTATTCATTTATTTTTCATGACACAACTCATTGCATCCTGCAGGCTGATCTCCAGCGTTCTATACCTACAAAAAGTAATGCACTGTAATTTGTGTAAATCCCATGAAATCAAGTTATATGTAATTCATGTAGTTGTGAACCAGAAAATATAAAGAGCGGCTAAAGGTGCATAGGGAGGAGGTCGGGGTAGATGGATGGGTCAAAAAACACAGGACCTTCGCCCAAGAGACCGGCGTTCGTGTCATGTGTGAATCCAGAAGTCAACATTGATTTATTTGTCACATAACTTACGTACTTACGTAACACCACTTCCGGAGTTATTTTAAGCCAAACCACAATCTTTTCCTAAACCTAACTAAGTAGTTTTATTGCCTAAACCTAAGGACGTTGTTTCCTGTGAAGTTTGGGGGTGAGAACAAGGGCGTTGTAATGTATCGATACAATGTTCACATCCTGCAAAATCAGTAACGATACTTAATATCCCCGATGAGAGCAAATCATCGAGCAGTCATTCTGTTAGAATGTCGGGGTGAAACTGTGTTTACTGTACGATGATTATCAGCGATAAAGCGATGTTCATCACACTAATTGAGTGCCAAATAAACGTTAATAAAATAATTATTATAGCAAGTTTTGTTTTTAAGCTTTTTGAGCATTATCTATAGCAGTAATAATAATGGTCCAAAATGATGAAAAATTGCATAGTTTTATGTTAAAGACCTTAAGATTTTCTTGGGTGAGGACACCCTAATCCCCACCACAAATATATACATCTTCTTTGCCTGTGATATTTGTGGGTTTTTAATAAAAAAAAAAAAAAAAATCTGATCCGTTTGTGTTGCCACTGTACACACAGGACTTAGCTCAATAACCTAGCTTTCTTGACTTATTGTTGACATATTGTCTTATAATGATGACTTTCGTATTCGGTTTACTGATCAGGAGGACGCTCCATTTAATATTTGTCACTGCCCATTGACAGGTGGTTCTGAATTAAAGTTGCCATGGCATATTGTGAAGGGAGGGGAGGGCCTCCAAAACGTCCATAGACCCTGGGGCCTTGAGTCATATTAAGGCACCCCTGACTATACAATGTCTAAGGGCTCTATTTTTATTTATTTATTTTGTGGGCACATGGTGTGCAGCAAAGCTTTGCACTGGCGAAGTGGTACTTTGCCAAGGCACACCAAATGTTTTTCTTTTCCTGCACCTGTTTGGTATCTTAGTGACTCGTGTGCGAGTGAGAGGAGAGGCACAGCAGGGGGACGTCTCTGGCAATACAGCGGTTCAGTGCAATTTCAGTGTCAGGATTCACCGCATTCGATGCCATCTGCTGCCTTTTGGGATCAGATCAACAGCCCATACGTGGAGCGCCAAAAAAAATCTCTCAGATCAACTTTTGCTTGTCCGTTTTCACTTTCCTTTATACATTATTCAACCAGTAGACACATCTAATAATGCACAGAAAAAAATGCAGTTTTATCTTCTTCATTTGTTCAAGAAATTAACCCAGTTGCTTTTCATATAAAAGTCCACATCATGTCATATTGAGCTGCCTTTCAGCACTGCTTGGTCTCATCCTGCTATTTCACATTTCCCCCTACAACTTCCTTTGGTTTTTGCCTTGTTTATGTGTTTTCACATATAGCTTTTGTGAATCTGCCAGTGTGTGAACATGTGTCCAAACGTGTGTCTGTCTGTCTGTCTGTTTGTGTGTGTGTGTGTGTGTGTGTGTGTGTGTGTGTGTGTCTGCTGAGGTATTATGAGCGGCTCAGTGGATGCTGCCGTATTATCAGCAGATATGAGCCGAGCAGACCTGCTTGTTTGTTCAATCTGTGGCTCCACCGCTTCAAATCAAATCTTGTGTAATTAGCTCTGTCATGTGTTCAAGTTCAGGGTGTTCTCGGTGGGCCTGTGTGCCTGTGTACACAGAGAATAACCATATTCATGCGGCGCTTGTCGCGGTCCAGCTCAGAGTGCAGCTGCCTGTCTGAGTGAGGGGTATGTAGGCGTACTGGTGATGCTGATATGGGTGGCTGTGGGCAGAGATGTTGCTGTTAGACCTGCACTGTACATCACATCCATGGCATGAAGGAGTCAGACAGCATCAATGCTTTTTGTATCTCTGTAATGCAAAACTGCTGTTCATTAGGTACCATAGACAACAGATCCAGAGATAATGCTGATGGAAAGCATAGGGAACCAATCAGAGTCTTTTAACAGTTATGATAACATGCAAGGTGTACCTGTAAAGACTGTTGCTGCTTTGGGTTCCTACTCTAGTGTCTGTCCAACTAACCTGACCCTGTCAGATGGTTTGTTACTCAGAACCATCTGAGAAGCCGTCATTGGAAACTGTTTGGAAAAGGGCAGGCATTTTCAACTCAATACTTGGCAGGTGATTGGATGAACCATCTGTCAGTACCTGCAGTAGATCCTCACAGGACGCTGATTGGTCCGTGTCTTGGCTTGCCGGACACAAGCGCATTACTTGAATATTCACTGTCAGTGTGATAAATTGCTAAATGATGCTGACAGTGACTAGCATGGCTAGCTAACGTTAGCTTGAGTGTGAGGCTGCTGCAGTAATACAGACATACATTAACGTTATAGCAGCACTGTCGTCTCCAACTAAATCTCAGCCTATAGATCAAAGAGTTGGCTATTAACACGTTGGTTATTTACAGACAACACTTAGCCTAACGTGAACTTATTTGATTCAATCAAATATGTATGTCTGGATAAGCAATATCTGGCCACTGTGTTGGACGGGGGAAGACTGAAGAGACATGGCGGCGATCAACCTTAATTTATTAAGGTATCGTGAACGCTCAGGTTCAGGCAAGATCATAAAATAATAATTAGACATGTGTATAAAACAAACGTTTGTTTAACAAGAGATGAATGCATACAAACTTGCCAAAATTACAATCCAAACACACGTCAAATTGCATTGAAGTCTGTGGGATCTTCATTCTTTTTCCCCAAAAAGGGGGCACGGCCTTGGCTTTTTGCGAAGTACCCGTATGTACTGGTCTAATTTATACCAGATTTATTTATTTTTTAGTCAGAGCATTTGCTTTATTGATTGCTGTCGGGATGTTTGCTTTTGGATAGATATTTGCTTGTTTGTTTACTTTTGTTGATTATATGACTTTTGTATTTGCTTATAATGCATATTGAGTTGAGATTCCTTCTATAAACCCCAGGGTTTTTTAATCTCGCCTGCACAACTTGCTTTTGTTGTTGTGTTTCTGCTGCTTTGTTTATTGTGTGAACAAATATATCTAAAAAATGTCAATTTCAACAAACATAACAAAAAAATGTTTTTGATGAACATTACCAACCCTAGCTTTAATTACTTTAACATTGCCCCTTGGCTCTGTAAAAGCTTTTTATGAATGTTTTGAGGAATGCATTGTTGTACTGAGACCATCATATCATCATTTCATTAGGTGTGTGACAGGATATCTATTAATTGGTGGAAAATGAGCCTTTACAAAGACTTGGACACAACAGAAAGTTGGCTTTTAATGTTGCTGCCATGCACACAGAAGTGACAGAAACACAAGAGTTTGAGTACAGCTCAGTTTTCCTCATTCCCAATACAACATGAATACTTCTACTCTGATGAGCATTTTTAATTCACATTAGTGTGGATGAAAGGCCAAAATGGAGAGAGAGAAAAAGATGCAATTTCAAATTCATCCACATTAGCTCAGACGTGGCCTAAGAGACAGAATGACAAAAGGGAGGAAATCAGACAGTGAAGTGCTGAAATCTCCCTGGAGACTGATAGAGAGAAAAGGAGACAGTTTCCACTTATTCCCTCTTGTCTGACCCTTCCTTCACCCCCCCGTCTCCCTCTCTCTTCCTCTCTCTCCTCCCTCTCTCTCTCTGTCTGTCTGTCTCTCAGTGTCCGCACAAAGCTCTGGCATTCAGTTCACACATAGCCTACAGCATGCTGGGTAAATACATGATAGACACACAATAGAAACAGAGCATGAAGATGCACACATCCACCCCACACACACAGTTTTGTGAGGAACTGTTCGTGTATATGTTTAGATGCAGTTGTTGGGTTGCCAGCTGGTGTTGCTGGTTGCCAGGTTTCTCGCGGCTGGCCGGGCTTGTTAACAGCTGCGACCCAACACCAGAGCTGCCTCTGTGCCACATTCACCACCTCTGCTGGCCTTCGCGAAGCTCAGTCAGAAGGAAGGGAGAGCACTTGCCTACAGATTACAGGGGTTTTATCGACAACTACAAGGGTCGATGTTCTTGGTCTTCAAGAGCTACACTTAAACATCTCTACGGATCTATGCAGAGACGGGTGAAGGTCGCAGAGGCTCCTGCACAACTCCCTTGTGCAAACTTCTGCATGAAGCACATTAATTGGTTGATCCAACTCCAATCAGGTGGTGTGTTTGAAAGAGAAACATCTGTCTACGTGTTCCAGCCTTACATTTTTTGTTCAGATTTAACATTAAGCTAATTCTAGCCATGGTGCATTTGCATAAAAAGTCAAATTTGGACAGGAACAGATGCAAAGTCACTCTAGGTGGCACAAATTAAGACATGTCCCCGTGTTCTATCTCGAGCTACAGATTTGTGCTCATCCTGAAGTTGACATTGTGTTAGCTGCAAAAACAGTCTAGCAGTCAAAATTGCACAACTGTTTTTATGTTTTATATTTTATTCATGTTCCCTAGCAGATGATTCTAAATGATTTTGGTGACCTCCGGACCTGTCCTCGGGAGAAAATTCCCCCTTGACCAACCCTTTGGTTTGTGGCAAGATATCTTGAAGTGGTTACAGAGCTCAACAGTGAGGTTTCGGAAGTGAAAATCCCACTCATTTGCTGAATTGTGTATTTGATTATTAGCCATAATGTCGTAACCACCCAAGGTAGACTTACCACAAGCTACAAGGTTGTGAAACGCTGTTATATTCTCCTGTAGAAGCCACAAGTCCGTACGATATCAACCTTGTTTTAAGAAAAACGTGTTTTATTCGCAAAGTCATGGAGAAGCACTACACTACCCACAATCCTAAAGTGTAACAGCAACGTCTCTGACTGGTTGAGCTTGCTGCTACCATGGAAATGTGTACAGCACCCATGAACAGCTAGTTAGGGGTATACACGCTCGTATGTGCTGCTCCGTGGTCTGCTCCCGGATTTCAAACTCGGCCAACCTGGCGGCACGTTAGTGTATATTTCTCTCATATTACGAAAATAATTCACCGAAATGTGTTTCTCAAAACATTTGAGGTGAGAAATAAGGCTTCCAGTTGATGAGTGTCTTCATTTTAGATCAACAACAGTTTAAACGTTTTTCGAGAGTTTCCAAAGGAGGAGAGTCGCCATTCGCAATGGATTACGGGATGAGTAGTTCCTTCACTTTTAAAATGATTTTGTACACAGTCTTGTACCTTTGCCTTTTTTTCTGTTTTCCAATGTTGTTTTTTGCTCCGAATCAAATGTTTTATGGAAACGATTCATCTCGTTGTTCCATGCTTAACACTCTTTATATAAGGATTTTCTGAAACGTCAATGGATTGAATGAATGGGAAATTCACTTCAAAAAGTGGGCGGTCACTGTACTCTATATTTCTATGAAACTTACTGTGAATTTGCCCTGAAACAGTTTAATTCAGTCAATCAACAATATCAATCCCTAGCAGTATTTATCATTTATCAAAACCTTTACTGGTACCAGCTTGATAATTTAATGCTTTTCTTTGTCTTTATATCGTCACAAATTGTATATCGTTGCGTTTTGGACTTTTGATCGGAAAAACTAGCAACTTCAACGCTTAACCTTGGAAACTGAATGAAAAAAAACAGACAATTGATTATGAAAATAAAAGGACTGTCAATCAATTAGAATATTTAATCATGATTAATCGCATGATTGTCCATAAAGGGAGATTTGTCAACTAGGAGTCACTGGGAGTGAGCAAATATGCTTCCCCCTGCAAATGTATGTTTATATTTATTATTGGAAATCAATTAACAACACAAAACAATGACAAATATAATCCAGAAACCCTCACAGGTACTGCATTTAGCATAACAAAAATATGCTAAAATCATAACATGGCAAACTTTAGCCCAACAGGCAACAACAGCTGTCAGTGTGCTGACTTGACTATGACTTGTCCCAAACTGCATGTGATTTTCATAAAGTGGGCATGTCTGTAAAGGGGAGACTCGTGGGTACCCATAGAAATCATTTTCATTCACATATCTTGAGGTCAGAGGTCAAGGGACCCCTTTGAATATAGCCATGCCAGTTTTTCCTCGCCAAAATGTAGTGCAAGTTTGAAGCGTTATTTAGCCACTTTCGCAACAAGGTAGTATGACATGGTTGGTACCAACAGATTCCTAAGGTTCTAGTTTCATAAGATACCAATATCTTCACTCTTGCTTTAAAACTGAGCCTGCCACAACCTAAAAATCGCAAGTTGCGTTAATGCGTTAAATTAGTGGCGTTAAAATGAATTTGCGTTAACGCGTTATTATCGCATTAACTTTGTCAGCCCTAAAAAAAATAATCATTGCTTACTGTCCATGTTGGCAATCGCGCCACCAATTGGTTTTGCGATCTGTCTGAGCACAGTCATAGAGCGGAATAGCTATGCGACACTTCACACATTAAAGCCTATAAAGAGTTCTAGCAGGGCTTTTAGTCTTGTTTACTTAAAAAAAAAAAGTAAACTGATCTCAGTGCTGTCTTCCAGCATCAGCGATACACTTGCACACATTCACAGTGGAAGCTTCTTAGCAAAACCACAACCTTTCACTGTAAGTCAGAGTAGCTTCTCTGTTCAACCACAGTCCTGTAATGTGGTCTATGTGAGCCGCTGAGAAGCGGGAGCAGTTTGGGTCAAACTGATCTACTCATTCACTGTCTTCACCCACATTTTTCACAATGTTTCAGGCATTTAGACTAGAGCCGTGTATTTTTTTCCATTTTCTCTCTATCCTTTTCTTCTCCCCCCTCTCCATTCTCCTCTGCCTTGATATCAAATAAAGATGAAGGTGTCGCCCTAATCGACATTGTTGCCAATGAATCATTTAGCAGTGTTAGTCTAACATCCCAGATTCCAGGTCAGTGCGTCTCACTACTCATTTCGCTGCCAGCAGGGTTTAGCCTGCTTCGGCCTGCCTGCTGCAGACTGGCAGCGCTGTCTCTCTCTCTGCTGCCGCTGTTGCCAACCAGCAAAGCCTTTTTCTGCCCCGGCTGTCCCTCGGGCACCGAGCCCCAATGTGTGCAGGCACTTCCCTGCTGGAGCAGAGAAATGGTGAGGGGGGTGAGAAAAGCGTACATTTACCGCTCAGCTTGGTTTGGGACATATTAATGCTTTTGTACAAATCAGATCTGTAATTTGCTACCTCGCAGCACTTTTTTGTTCTTTGCTTTAGAACGCTTGTTTTGAAGTTCTTGATCTTTTATTCCACTGGCATTTAGGTTGTAGGCTTTTGCATGATTGTTAATATGTGTGTATGCATGTTTTTTGACTGTAACTTAGCACCACTTGCTAAATTTACTATGCAGATATTCCAAAAAGTATGATCAGAATGGCATTAGTATGGTAGGGATTAGATAAAATATTGCCTGAATGTCAAATAGGTAGTGTTTTGTCTTTTTATCTACCGTATCCTAATAAATTACCTTCAATTGTATTGTTTTTTTTTCTTTTCCTTTATCCAGAATTGTTAAAGTAAATATCAATTTCGACTGCCAGACTGATTTTATGGTCGGGAGAGCTTCAGTTGTAAACTAATCTGTGCCTTGTGCCTGTGTTACTCTCAGGATATGACGTTTCTTATCAAAATGACCACAATAATTGAAAAGACAGGAGTCTAATCTATGGATAGACTTGTTACAGTACATCCTAATCATATAACTTTGCATAGTAGCAGTCTGCTCTGCGTAGGGCAAACAGTGGGCGGTAAAAGGCACTATACAAATAGAAACTAAATTAATTCCTCCATACTCATGAGTTTATTTTGTATTTGCATAAGCTTGATTGACATGCATTATTTAATGGAAAGTATGTAACGCACAGGGAGTTGTTAATAAGCATGCAAAGAGCATTCACAAGACTGCAAGTTGGAGTTGAAACAAAAATTGCTCACCAACTTAAAACAACCAGATAATGAAATTATATTTTTATTAGAGCTCTGCACCTGTCCCTTATTGCATCAATGTGTGAGAGAAAAAACAAGTCTTAAAAAAGTCTTAAAAAAAAGAGCATGATGGTTGTGAAATTCTTTTTTTTACTGTTATGGATATCATTATTTTGTATATTTGAGTCTGTGTGTCTCTGTGCACGGCTCAGTACGAGGCTCTGTGTGTTTTTGTAAGTGCGCTGCAGCAGCCAGTAAAAGTAGGTCAGGAGAGAAGGGCTCCCTAGAAGACGATGTGAACTCGTCACCTTGAATCGCGTTGCAGGCTGCTGAGGGAAGAGACGGATTGAGAGGAAGAGGAGGAGGGGGAGGGGGAGGAGGAGAAGGGGGGATGTGGGGGGGTCCAGAAAGGACAGGAAAAGAGAGAGAGGAAGAGACTGAGGAGGAGGTGCAGAGCGCGGAGGAGTGAAGAGGACAAACAACAAGATAAATGAACAGGAGGTGAAAAAGAAGTAAAAATAAGTTCTCCTGACACCGCCCGTCACTTGTGCATGTGTCCCCAGTGGCTTCACATGTCATCGTGTCAAATATTTCATATAGCCTACTATTGCTAAAAAAACCAAACACCTCTAATCTACGTCTACAAGATGTCCTTCTTGGACATCTGCAAAACATATTTATTGCGCAGTAAAATCTGGTCTGCACTCATGAAATTGAGCCAATCGCAATGCACGACCGCAGCTCCAGTTACACTGCGCATGTGTTATACCCCATACCCCAAGACCTGTGTCCTAGCCTCTTTTAATAGGCCTTGGTTTGCTAGCTAGCCGCCTTCTTCTTCCCTACCTTCCGCTGGTTCGTTACCGCCACCAACTGTCAATTAGTGCAATAGCATGAAACTATCAGTAGGAACAACACGTTCTCATCCCAAATCGTCACATACTCTTTGTCACACCCCTTGGCGTCACTTTATTTACAGCATCAAAACCACTATAGTTAGGTTTAGGAAAGAAATACATGGTTGGACTTAAAATAACAACGTTTGTACAGTGAAAATGAGAGAATGAATGTTGTGAACACGGGACACGAACGAACAACTGATTGGAACGTGACGCATGGGACAGCGGTCTCCTGGATGGAAGCCTTGTGTTTGTTGGACCCATCCACCTCCCCTCCCGCCCGCTGTGTGTCTTTTTGCTCTTGAAACTACGTCACCACACTCCTGGGGCACTTTCTCTGGGTGTTTACCGTTGCCACGGATGGGTTTACATTGTAGTTAATGGAATGCCTGGTGCGGTTACATATCAGCGCTAAAGGGTGCCTTGTGGGGCGGTATCGAACGCCGATGGCCGTGACAAAGCCTCGGTATTTGACTGGTAATGAGAACAGGCTGGCAGGAACATTTATCGTATCACACGTGGACT
Source organism: Adelosebastes latens (assembly GCA_916700685.1). Lineage (NCBI taxonomy): Eukaryota > Metazoa > Chordata > Actinopteri > Perciformes > Sebastidae > Adelosebastes > Adelosebastes latens. The sequence continues at coordinate 32,521 of CAKAKR010063484.1, forward strand.
CATACAAGTTCATGTGCATGTGTGCAAAAACAAAGCAAGGACCCGCTCATTTCAACACTGCTCCTAGTGCCACTACTGATGCTTGTGATATTAATATGGAATCAAATGGCTCTATGGGCGTTTTCGGACCGGAGGAACTTTTTCATGTATGGTTCTAAGAACATAGTTCTAAGAACCCCCATTTTTATTGTGTCCGCACCACAAGAACTAGGAACGATCGCCGTTTTGAGGGACTTTTTTTAGCTCTTATTTCAGAGTAGGTCGCCTGCTCTCCCAGCACAGCCATGAGTGTTGTAAGTGTACAGTGATTGGTCAAACACATGAGCCAATGCAGCACCGGCAGCTGCCATTTTTAAAAACCTGTTAGCCGTGTAGACAGACAACACACTTATCTATACTGTTTTTGTTAGTGGAGTCTGGTGGCTTTGAAGAGAGCATAGATACATTTCAATTTCAGTTCATTTCCCTGTCGGAAAGGGCTGTCTGACGGCAAAATAAAGCAGTGAAAACATTCTTAATATGGCGTACATTTAAACGGATAGCATGTAATTGACATCTTTAAAACCCTTGATAGACTATGACAGCACTGAGGAAACATGTTCCTGGAGAAAGAGGATACAGATGGAGGGATGAAGGGAGAATGAGTGAGGTGAAGAAACACAAGTGAAGGATGTTTGAACTTTTCAGTGAGGGAATGTCACATGTAAATAGCGTGCAACAGGAGTCACTTGGTCTCTGTGCACAGCTGACTTGTTTTTGTCATTTGGCTATACATGGTAAATCAATTAACATGAAGGTCACTGGGTAATGGACATGTTATGTGTAGGAGAGCTCCAACACGGCAGCTGTCCCTAGTGGACAGATTTAGGAGAAAAAAAAAACACCAACATTTTTAAGATCTTGAGTGACCAACAGAGCCATGCCACCACGTATAACTGTACAGTGCAAATGTTAATAGGTTACTTTAAGAATATGTTTAAGTCACAAATCCTGATCAATTGACCATCTTCTGCCTTCACTATGTGTGTAGGTGTACGTATATCGACAGGGACAGGAGTTGGTCTTTGAGGTTTTACCAAAAACAATTCTGAAACGTTTGTACAGTGAAAATGTGACTTGACTTTGTGAACACGGGACATGAATGAACAGCTAATTGTAAAGTGAAATATGATGCACGGGATAATAACAGCAGTGTCCTGGATTAAAGCCCTGTGTTTATTGGACCCATCATAATCCCCTCCCGCCTGCTCAGTGTGTCTCTTTCGCTCTTTATAATATGTCACCACAGCACTTTCCCTTAGCGTTTACTGTTGCCGCCAATGGGTTTACAGTGTAGTAAATGGAAAGCCTGGTGCGTTTCATACCGGCGCTAAAGGGTGCCTTGTGCAAACGCTGACGGCCATGACAAAGTCTCAGTATTTGACACCCTGTGAATGAGAATGAGCTGATATTACACATGCGTATGAAGGTGCAGTACCAGCAGGGGGCAACATAACCACTCAGTTAGGTTAAGGAAAAACGTATGGTTGGACATAAAATTAGTATGTGAACTAAGTACAATGCGTACAGAAACAACGTAACATAATTACGGAAAATACATCACAAACGTAGCTAACTTACAAAACAAAACACCAGTCTTGAACACCGGTCTCCTGGTTGGGATCCACCCACCTTCCCTTCCACCCGCCATAAGCAGACCTTTTCACTTTTTATTGTACGTCTCTAGTCTGAGCGTAGCATATTTACGCGGATGCATTTACATTACAGTCAATACAGACTAAATGGAGTACAAATGGCACGCCAAAAGCGAAAACGTTTTTCTTACTGCACGCTTTTGCCTGCTTTACTGTGTCTTTCATACGCCTTTTTGTGCGACCAGGCTGGTAATTTGCACTGCTGGGTGCAGAAAGACAAATTTTTGACAACATGGCCATGTAGTAGGCAATATAGATTTATCTTATTTTCCTCAAATAGGATGGATCTTCAGATGGTGGCACTATACATGTAACCAACTAATTAAAGCTTTTAAATCTTCTATAGTTTATTCGAAAAACACCAAAATTGTTGTGTGGTGAATGGGGCCCCATTGTAAAGCACGTTGGTATAAAATAACTATATAAATGAAATTCATTTACAGCTCATATAATTCCAAGTACAACACAAGAAACAAAAAATCCTTGTAACCTTGTAAGTCAAATTCAAGGAAAACAAAATGTACCGGGACAGGACACAACTACCAGCTACTGTTACCATGGTGACAAGTTGGGGTGTAGACTGTGCTTCTCAGATTCAAGTAGAGGTCATCACAATTTTAGGGCTTCACTGAATTAAACAATTAAACAAGACAGAGGAGGAGGGAGCTTAGAAATCCTGGATTAGCGAGGTTAATGAAGAGAGAGCTAAACCCATTCAACCTGCCCAGTCGTGAAACATGATCAAGTCAAATTTAGTGAAGTTGGAGAAAAAGAGAGGCAGGAGTGAAGAGAGGAAGAAGGAGAGATGATTTAGATAGAAGGAAAGAGAGGTGAATAGTGAATTCTTCCTGAAGGGAGAAGGTTTCATTCGGTGTTTGTCTCAGTCCAAACACATCACACGCTCCTGTCACAACACATCACAGCTACACACCCATAAATGTACAAACCTGACCTGCATGTCTTTGGACGGTGGGAAATATTAGAGCATTGGGATGAAACATGAGGAGATTGTTTCTGGATATTTCACTTGTTTGGTTGGGGGGTTTGGTGAAGGCATTTTTCCACATCAACTGACTAAATAATATCATTATGAGACATGAAGTTAAAGGGATAGTTTGGGTGTTTTGAAGTTGGGTTGAGGTACCTATCCATTGACAGTGTATTACCTACAGTAGATTACGGTCGGCACGCCCCCGGTGTGGAGAGACCGACAGGAGTACCGACATGGGAGCAAAGCAATATGGTGCTGTCGATGGTGCCAGCAGCAAAACGTATTTTAGCCACCTAAAGGAAAGTCAGTGAGCAACTCTGTAAAGTGAAGCCAATGCTTCAAGTGCCTTGAACTTGCATTATTTCTAATAGCCAGCAGGGGGCGACTCCTCTGGTTGCAAAAAAGAGTCTGATTGTATAGGCGTCTGAGAAAATGAGCCTACTTCTCACTTGATTTATTACCTAAGTGAACATTGTAAACATGAGTTTATGGTCTCAATCGCTAGTTTCAAGTCTTCTTCAATACAGCATGATATTCATTTAGTAAATTATGGTCCCATGTAGAGTCAAATAGACCATAAAACAGCATATGCCTTATGATTGTGCATATACCTTGTATACCTTGAGTTTTCAGTTCATGAGTGTTAATTATAACCTTTTTGGTCGCCTAAAAATGTATTATTCAGCATTCGGTTGTACATAGCTCCACCGTCTCGTGTCACAAAAAACCAAGATGGCAACGGACAAAATGTCGAACTCGAGGCTTCAAAACAGCAGTCCACAAACCAATGGGTGACGTCACAGTGACTACGTCCACTTCTTATATACAGTCTATGAGAAAGACCCACCTAAAATAAATCTATATCGGTCAATCAAGTGTATGCTATATTTTGAATATTTCCAGATAGGGAACTGAACTTATACAGTTTTTGTTAATGGATTCTTGTGGCTTTGAAGAGAGCATAGATAAGTTTCAATTTCAGTTCAGTTCCCCATCGGAAAGGGCTGTCTGATGGCAAGATAAAGCAGTTAAAATATTCTAAATATAGTGTATACTTAAATGGATACTGATCTTTGTAGGTGAGTCTTAGGTAGCTAAAATATGTTTTGCTGCTGCCCCCGTCCACATCAGTATATTACTTTGTGCCTGTGCTGGTACTCCAGACTGTTTCTCCAAACTAGAGGCATGCCGACCGCCATCTACTGTAGGTAATAGACTGGCTATGGTTACTGTAAGTACCTCATACAACCCCACTTCAAAACACCCAAACTATCCCTTTAAGATGTAAAGAGTCACGGTGTTGCGTCCAATAAATACAAATTTGAGGGGAAGAAATGGCTTTGTGAATGTCACAAATACATCCAGCGAGTTGATGACAATTGTGATATTTCAGAATTGGCTTGACATTTAGATGAACTGTGTCAATTCAAATCTATTTATTCTGACTAAATAAACTGAAAACAAGTGTTGTCTTTGGACAGTGTGCTCAACCAAATCCAACCAACCTTCCACAAATAAAATAGCACAACCAATAATGGATTGATTTTAATAAAACATAATGCCAAACAAAGCAGTAAACATGTGCAGTATTTGCCCCCAGAGGAAAGTTCAGGCAAAGGATGTCACAGCTCATTGATCTTCAGTTCTGAGCTGTGCTGACATCTCATGATGAAACTGTCTGATCCTTCAAGATTAGATTTTCACTTTAGACATGTTTCAAACTGCACTTATTAAGACATTACAGCATGTTTCTGGTGAATGTCAAGATAAAGGTAGAAAAACGTGGGTATATAAAGAATACAGTATAATAAGTAATAATATTTCAAGTCCATGCTTATAGTTTTTTAAGCAAACAAAAAACTCAAACAAGATGAAAACAAAACACAGACAATTGAAAATATGCATGTACCCATCAGTGGAAACACAGAACAACGTAACGTAACAACGTAACGTAACAACAAAACGTAACGTAACAACGTAACTAGCATAACAACATAACTAACATAACAACGTAACGTAACAATGTAGTAACGTAACAACGTAACAACGTAACATAACAACGTAACAACGTAACGTAACAACGTAACGTAACAACGTAACGTAACAACGTAACAACGTAACAACGTAACAGCGAAACGCGACAGCGTAACATGACAGTTTTGTTTTTCTCACTTGTTCTCTCTTGTTCGCCTCCTCTCCTTCTTATCATACTAGTTCTTAGTCTGGACCAATCAGCAATCAGTTTCACCGCTCCTTCCAGTCAGTTCCTTTACCACCAGAAAGCACCACCTCGGGGCTTTCTGGATTGCAGTTGTGAAAACTAGAGCGACATCCCTGCTGTCAAAGTTCAGGTGAAACAAAAGTGCTTGAAAAAGTTACTGCGGTGCAGCAAGTTAAGTAAGTAGGCCTTGGAGGAACATGTTTATATGCTGCTTACTTGCAGAACACATCCACACATCCTGGTTCCAATGTGTCTGAGCTCAGAATTTCCTTTGTGGACACAGT
>CAKAKR010063484.1:45189-92912 GCA_916700685.1 Adelosebastes latens
ATGGTCTCAATTGCTAGTTTCAAGTCTTCTTCAATACAGCATGATGTTCATTTAGTAAATTATGGTCCCATTTAGAGTCAAATAGACCATAAAGCAGGCTATGCTTTGGGGCGTGGCTACCTTGTGATTGACAGGTCGGTACCACGGCGTTGTCCGGTCTGGGAGTTACCATCAGCTTGATGGTAACGTGATGCGTGGGACACAAATAGCGGTCTCCTGGACGGAAGCCTTGTGTTTGTTGACCCATCCACGTCCCACCCGCCCAGTGTGTCTCTTTTTGCTATTTAAACTACGTGACTTGCTCTGACCAAATGCAAAAATGTTGACATTCAACGTATCCCTGGTTTGCTGAAACGTACAATGCCAATTTCTTTTCCTGACGACTGGGCTGCAATTTGTTTGTCTGTTTCTGTTGTCAGAAAACCACGATTAAACACTGCTCATAAACTCCTGCAGTGCTGCACTGATACATCAATCAAATCACTATTTTATGACTGAATCCTCTGACAAAATAAACACACAGTAAAAGAGACAAAGAGTTTGATCTGCTGGTGGTCTCCCCTGGCTCCTCGGGCAGGCCTCTGACTGCAGGGTCCGTGATGTCACTGCCTCCAGTCCTCTGTGTCCTCTCAACCCTGATCGCCCTCTTCATGAACAAAAGTGTCCATTTAGTACAGAACACAGAGAAACATCATTCGTTTCCTGGTGATCTCAACATGAGCTTGTCTCGTCTTTTTTTGAGATCATAAAGCAGACACACAAAGAGAAACCCCCACAGACATTTGTAACTGCATCCATGGATACTGTCGGCTAGGTAACAGGGAAAATGCTTTATTGCGGTACTGTAGGTTTATAAATCATAATGGCTGCTGGTTCAGTTTCTGTGGTTTCAGGATTTTTCTAGAAATGAGTGCCAGTGTCTTAGAACGAGAATAAGAATACACAGATTTATTTTATTTATTTTTTTCACCAGAAAAACCCAACCATTTTCAGGGTGATCTCTCCATTGCTATGTGGGCTTCCTCCAGACCTCCTGTGTGTGTGTGTGTGTGTGTGTGTGTGTGTGTGTGTGTGTGTGTGTGTGTGTGTGTGTGTGTGTGTGTGTGTGTGTGTGTGTGTGTGTGTGTGGTACACTCACCTTCACCCATTTCCTTGACCCAGTTTCAATGTTGTGTCTCCGCTGCACCTTTTTAAAGCTGAAGGAAAAGAAATCCCATTTAAATCCCCCAACATGTCTGACCTTCTCTGCTGCCCTCACACACACACACACACACACACACACTGCATGTTGTCCTCTTTCTGCCTGGCTTCACCACAGAATTTGGGCAGAACAGTTGAATTATTCAGTATCACCCCTCCTGCCAAAACACACACACACACACACACACACACACACACACACGCACACACACACACTCACACACGCACACTGTCCCTCCGTCCTCAGGTCTTCCACAGGACTGGAGTAGATTAAAGAAGAGGTGGAAATTACGAATCACCTCACAGATCGTAGTATTCTAGTCTGTCCACTTCTTGTCTGTCTATTTTTTTGACCATGTCAATATGTCCATCACACCACTCTGTTTCAGTTCCATCCTAATGTGTTTACGCAAAAATGCACCACAACTAAAAGCAGCCTATCATTTTTTTTATGCATTATTATTATTATAATAATTTATTGTTGTGCTTAATACTGTAGACAGAAGTAATCAGTGTTATACAAATGCGTTGTTCAACCTCTTTTATATTAAAGTGGCAGTAGGCAGTATATTTTTGGCATCATTGGGTAAAAATTCCCTATAATAACCTTTCAGCATATTGTAATTCAAGTGTTCTGAGAGAAAACTAGACTTCTGCACCTCCTCATGGCTCTGTTTTCAGGCTTTAGAAAATTTAGCCCGTGACGGGGGACTTTGACCAATCACAGGTAATTTCTTTGAGAAAGCGTTCCTATTGGCTGTGCTCCGGTCATGTGACCGGTACTTGCCGTTCCTTCACCAGATTTCACAATGGTTGCGGCGTCACAAACTTTCTCATTTTACAGATAAACCGTGCACTACAAGATGATTCTGAAAACATTTGAGGCGAGAAATAGGCATTAACGTAACAGAATATTGAATCATATTTGATCAGCGCTGCCTAGTTTGACCGTTTGGTCTGAGTTTCTCGAGTGATTGACAGCCGGCTCTCATAGACGGCAGCTGGACAGCCGACTCAGATCAGCTCTTACTGCTTGTTTTCCTCCGGTCTGTGAAATCTTGCAGAGGCTGTTAGGAGCACCAGAGGACACCGGAGGACACAGAGGCACATGATTTTTTTCAGGTTACCTGTTTCATGTACTACTGTCACAATATAGCGACCGTTTTATAAAAATAACTTTTCTTAATCATATTTGCTCCAATCTCGCCTACTGCTGCTTTAAAGTAATACTGTTCCTTTAAAGGAACAGTGTGTAACAATTAGGGGGATCTATTGGCAGAAATGGAATATAACATTAATAAGTATGTTTTCTTTAGTGTATAATCACCAGGGACTGTGTGTTTTCAAGTCGGCCACTGTAGCTCTCCAACACGCTTGGCACACGGGAGAGGCTTCAGTTGGTTGCAATCTTCTCACCTCACCGCTAGATACTGCCAGATCCTGCACACTGGACCTCTAAATAAATGTCTGTTAATTCACTATCTATCGCCAAATGAGGTAACACAATGGTGATTGAGCCTATGGCCCACTGATGAAAGCCCTTTGCAGTATTACAAACTGATTGTCTGTGGCGACATTCCCAGAAAAAAATCACAAGTGGGGATCTCTGGGAAATGAGATCCAAAAACACACTTTCAATTACCGCTGATCACCATAGATGTCACCAAAGAGAACACTAAATGAAATGACAATATGTAATGTGAAAGGGGTCAGTCATAGTGAGAATCATCACCAGACTAATTTGGTTAGAATCTTATGCTGATTATCACGGGGCAATTTGTACCCCCAATGTCCACCAAAGGAAGGAGGACGTGGTGGGTGGATGGGTCAACTTCCTTTCCTGTTATACCAACAATCACAATTGTCAGCAAAGTAACTCAAAGCTTTCCCTAAACCTAACCAAGTTGTTTTTGTGCCTAAACTTATAAACTAGGATTGGTAATCTTGAGAAACCAGCAAGAGTACACTAAATTTTAAAAATTATCCAACCAATAAACCCAGCCAAGTGTTGCCAACTCTTTTCCAAAGAAAGTAGCTACATGTAGCAGCAATAGCTCCAAAAGTCCCTAAATCTAGCGAGAAAGTCACCAAATCGGCAACACTGACAGCCTGTCCCTTCAGGCCTCCAAAGCCACTCTCCCAAAATGATCACTGCAAGGATGACGTATTTTTGTAGGCCAACCTGGAACTTATAATTGCACGGGTTCCCAAAAACAAAAAGCCAATGGGATTTTTCCATTGGATATTTGGCTTACTGCACAAAATAAGCTCCGTGGCAAACAAACGTTTCTGGTACTTACAGGTTTTGTTCCTTAATATAATCTCCACAAACGAACACCACTTTTATGATTATTGAAGTGTGAATGCAATTGCCAGAAGTAAAAAGCTAACGTTAGGCTATAAACGAACTACACCACGGTTGCATGAATGCTGAGTATACACAACAAGGCTGTAAAGGAGGACGAGTCAGCGTGATGACGGTTAGTAGTCTCATTTAGCCACTTGTTAGCAACCTCCTTTTTTAAGATGCATAAAAGCTTCAAAATTCATATTCATATTTTATATCGTAGAACAACATGTTAAAATCTCTTAAGCTTGTGATAACCACAGACCTTATTTCAGGCATCTAACTAAAAACCCATTCAGAAAACCCACTGACTTCCAGACGAGGGAACCGGAAGTGCTAACTCATTTCCAGGTTTAAGGACTGATTCCTGCACCACTCTATTAGGGGGTTCAGATCAGAAAATGGCATACAATGTCATTTTTTTTAACACAGTCACATTTTTTGATTTTTTTTTTCTGCATGACAAAAAAACACAAATGATCTGAGCACTTCTGGACCTATACTTGCACTGTTGCTGTCTTGTCATCTTTGTCCCTCAACATGCTTTTTCATTCTTGACAGTAAAGCTCTCTCCATCTCTGGGTTGTTATTTTGGTTTGGTTTCTCCCCTAAGGCCAAGCTTATCAGTCAGACCCTGAAGTATTGACGCCAAAATCCCAGTCTAGTTTCTATGCGCTTCTCAGCAGGTGGCTGCACACACACACACACACACACATACACACACAAACACACACAAACACACACAGATTTCAATGGTGATGTCCTGAGGGACAACAGCGAAGGAAAAAATAAAAAAATAATAATACAACTCCTGCCTTGGCTCATATGGAATTAAAGAGCTTTCTGTCTCCTGTTTCAGATTCTTCTTTAACCTCGAGCAATCCTTCCAACAAGACAGATTTTGTAGCCCGTGGTTCATCACAGCAGGCGAACAATACACACACACACACACACACACACACACACACACACACACACAGATACCTAATAGATGAATCCCTGGATACCGAACAATGCAGATGTCACCGCTGGGCTGATGAACGTTCGGTCTGAAAGCTTATAGCCCAGATATGATTACATTCACTGTACGACCAAATACTTTTTTTCAATTCTTAACACACAACAGCTTCAAAGTAACAAGATAACAGTAAAAATGTGTAGCAGGTTAATGGTGAATACAGTTATTAAGGCAGTCAAAATTAACGCGATAATAACGCGTTACTGCAAATTTGTTTTAAAGCTTCAGTAGGCAACAATGTTTTGGCATCATTGGGCAAAAATTCCATAATAACCTTTCAGCATATTGTAATTCAAGTGTTCTGAAAGAAAACTAGACTTCTGCACCTCCTCATGGCTCTGTTTTCAGGCTTTAAAAAATCTAGCACGTAACGGGAGACTTTGACCAATCACAGGTCATTTCAGAGAGAGAGCGTCCCTATTGGCTGTGCTCCGGTCATGTGAGTGGTGCTTGGTATTCCCTGAAGAGATCTCAACATGGCTGCAGGGTCACAAACTTTCTCATTTTACAGCTAAACAGTACACTTCAAGGTGTTTCTGGAAACATTTGGGGCGAGAAATAGGCATTACTGTAACAGAATATTGATTAATATTTGATCAGCGCTGCCTAGTTTGACCGTTTGATCGGAGTTCGCGAGTGATTGACAGCCGGCTCTCATAGACGGCAGCTGGACAGCAGACCCCAGGTCAGCTCTGACTGGTTGTTTTCCTCCGGTCTGTGAAATCTTGCAGATGCCATTAGGAGTACTGGAGGACACAGAGGCAAATGTTTTTTTTCAGGTTACCTGTTTAATGCTCTACTGTCAAGATATAGGGACCGTTTTATAAAAATAACTTTTTTTAATCATATTTGCTCCAATTTCGCCTACTTCAGCTTTAATGGCACTAATTTCTTTAACGTATTAACGCAATCAATCTTTCAGAGGTTGTAGCAGGCTTCATTTTAAAGCTAGAGTGAAGATACTGGTACTATATGAAACTAGAAATCCTAAGGAATCGTACATACTAGGGTTAAATAACGCTCCAAACTTACACTTAATGTTGGCGAGGAAAAACTGTCATGGCCATTTTCAAAGGGGTCCGTTGACCTGAATGAAAATGGGTTCTATGGGTACCCACAAGTCTCCCCTTTACAGACATGCCCACTTGCAGTTTGGGGCAAGTCATTTATGCTAATGCAGTACTTGTGAGGGTTTCTGGACAATAATTGTCATTTTTTTTATGTTGTTAATTGATTGATTGATTTCCAATAATAAGTATATACATACATTTGCATAAAGCAAGCATATTTACCCACTCCCATGTTGATTAGAGTATTAAATACTTGACAAATCTCCCTTTAAGGTACATTTTGAACAGATAAAAAAAAGTGTGATTAATCATAATTGATAGACAGTCCTAATACTTATTTAACTTGCATCAAAGATACCATCTTTGCAGTAACCTACTGAACCAGGAAACAACATGTAAATTAAACAAAGAACGTGTAAATTTAATTCTCAGTCATCAAAGTTTGACGATATCTAGAAATCAAAGGCAGATTTGCCTTCTGAAGATGTTTCACCACGGCTTCGTCATTTCTACTGACAGGTAAAAGTCCTGGCTCTTAGTAATTATGAAGTGAATTGTCAGAAAAACCAATGCTGCCTCCACCGTAAGTGTGTGATGTACATGTGTGGTTACAGGCATCCGAGAAAGAGCAGCAGATGGTCATTTTATGTCCTGATAGCATCTTCCTCAGAGTGTTCAGACCTGAAGACAAAATCCAAAAGACCTGTGGCAGAGATTTAGGCAGAGATGTAAAAAATGCAAGCTAACTACCTGTGGCATTTATTCAAATGAACGACAGATGGTGCGGAGCAGATAGAGGAGCAGCTGAGAGGGGCGATAAGGAAACTCCCCATGTGGAGTCTGTTTGGTGTCCTGATCTAAACACCTCAGTGTGATGGTGGACATGAACCACTGTTAGTTTTCAGTACTGACCCACTGTAAAGGAAAGTGTGACTTTTTCAGTACAAATAAATGATAAATTACATGTGATTTTTTTTTTTTACATTATTTAGATGGCATTATAACATTTTTATCCACAATGTCAATGCATAAAACAGCTGACACAGTCAAGTTTTAAGCAGATAATGATCTACCACATAAGACTTCAATAGTGAACTTTCACTAACTGATAAAATCAGCAGTTTGTATGGCTGGTACACAGCTCATTTTGTTTATTGTTATGCCACCTTTTACCATCTCCATCACTCATCCAATTCAGCTGCCAATAACGTTTGTTACTGCTTTCAAGCTCAAACTCAGTTTTTTCTCAGTTTTATAGCTGAGGAGCTGTGAACAAATGTGTTTTGCCAGGAAGCTGCTCAATCTAAACAAGAATATATTGAACTGAAAAAATATAATGTTAAAAAAAAGTTCATGTTATTAGTTGTCTTATAGCAGGTAAACAGAGAAGACACCATAGCTCATTACTTTTAAGTGACGGCAGATAAATATCCATTTTTGTATCCCTACCGTTTGAAATGGATTGCCGTGAAATTTGGTACCGATATCTATGGCTGAATCCTACTGGCTTTTCATCGAATACCACCATGAGGTTTACATTTCTGGTTTTGAGTGAAATATCTCAACAACTATTGGATGGATTGCCATAAAATTTGGTAAAAAGTTTAATAAATAAATAAGGAATAAAGTAAATAGTTAATAGTATGCATATTTAGAATACTTTTATTGCTAAACACAGGCCATTTCGGTAGAGACATTAAATATAACAATAGAATAGAAATCATTTTGTTTTACTTTTGTACGGCACTTTGTTGGCAGACGTTTTACTGGCGTCCGGTAGTCGCTTTCAGTCCAAAATGGTGGAAGCGTAGCTTTGCTGCTGCGCGCTGATGTTGCAATGGAACAAACAATTAACTTTCACTTCTTATCAATATACGTTCTTTGCCCTCAGGATGAATTGCATCAACCCATCAGCCTCAGATATACTTTGTCTCTTGTGCTGATTAGCAAATTTTGGTCCATTATTGACAGAGAGCGCTGTAGATGGCAGCTGCTCACGGGCTGTAATGTAATTCTATTGGGGCAAGCTGGCACCGTCATTTACGTCCACTAAAAGTGCTCGTTTTGCCTTGACAGGCTCTGATTGTTATTATAAGTGTCTGACATCATGGAAAGAGTGTCGCTCAAGGAGTAGTCTCGCTCTGAAATCTGGGTGGGTGCGAGGTGGTGCTTCCGATGCCGGAAGACAACGGTGGAATAGTGAATACATCCATGGTGGAAACGTAACTGCCAGCCAGGCAGTTTGTTGTGTTGAAGTACAGAAAGCATAGCTTAGTGTTATCTAAAAGATTTCCAATGTCATGGCTGAATATTTAGATGATTTTGACAATATGGATGAGGTCTTTGAATTTTGATGCCTGTATTTATCTGAGCCAGAGTAGACGGATATTCAGATGTCACAAGACTTCTTCTCGAGCTGGACTTGGACACAATAACAAACAGACCGGATCAATCGAAAGGTAAAGAAAAAGGTTTTATTTCTCTGTAGGATCCTTTCCATAATGTTGTCAGACACTTGTAATAACCATCTGAGCTCGTCAGTGGCAAAAACAAGCACTTCTGGTGGACATAACGTTACATTGACGCTGCTCACTTGCCCTCGCAGCTCATTTCACGGCTGCCGGTTACAGCATTATCCCTTAATACTGGACCAATTTCAAAAAATGTTGTCCTCATTAATCACTTAGACACAAAAACACAGGGAAATAGGGGCCAGGTCCAGGTATTGTCATTGTGCATTCCGACGTAGCCTATTTAGCTCAAAGAACCACTGTGCCTAAGTACCTAAGTACCTTAGTAGCATTTATGTTCACCACCCTAAAACTCTTGACTATAATCTTCTACTTCCTCACTCCTCTTCTCACTCCTTCTTTTTACTTCCACATTTACTAAATACAGATACTCTAAAAGGCAACAACAGAGCTTTCCACAAATTTTTTATTGCCAAGAGACACTGTGGAGAAGGAGGACAGATGAGGGATGGGTGGATTGAGAGACGGATGGGAAGATGGAAGGATAGATGGAGATGGAGTACAGACAGGAGGTGAGGAGGCGGAAAGCAGTTTGAGAACTTTCTGCGCAGCAGAGAGTTTCAGAGGGGCAACTGGGTATGTGTGTTCATGTTGTGTCTATCCATGTGGAAAGCTCATAACTAGTGTGAATGTATGTGTGTAGGTGTGTGTATTTGTGTGTGTGCGTGTGTGGGTGGATACAGCATGTGCGATAAGGTTTCTGGTTCACAGAAATTTGGAGAAAATCACCAGAAGCACAAACTAGAAAACGGCAGTTTAGAGAGATTTGAAACTAAAATGTAGCTGTTTTTTTTTTTCACAACCGCACACTCTCTGCTCTCCGCCTGCTTTCTGCTTCACATGACCTTCATTGAAGAGGAAAGCAAAGTCTTCCAGTAACATGATGTCATCGCTGAATAAAACATGTTGGAGTAGAGCAAGAGTTCTCTGTTGGAGGAATGATCTCATCGTCTTACGGGAAAAATCTTCTCCTGAGCACAAAAAAGATTTAAATGCCGGTGTCATCACACCATATCACATCAGATCTAAAAATATACTGTGGCTTCATTTAAATGGATGGGTATATGCACTTGCGCGCGCGCACACACACACACACACACACACACACACACACACACACACATGACTCATAACACATAATCAAATCTTAAAGATACACTCCCTGATTATGTTAGATTGTTTCAAAGTGCTCAATAGCTGCACCAAATCCCTACATTTCCTCCCACTGGTGAAGGCTAAGCTAAGCTAATGGCCTCCATCTTTATATAGAGCTCAACAGTGACGGCCCACGAGGGATGCACCAATCCAACTTTTTCACTCCCGATACCGATAGCCTCTGGAAACTCCTGAAAAACGTTTAAGCTAACAGTTGTCGATCTAAAATGAAGACAGATTCAGCAACTGCATGCCTTATTTCTCGCCTCAAATGTTTTCAGAAACACATTTCGGTTAACTATTATTGTAACATGAGAGAAAGGTTCCAAACGAGCCGCCATGTTGGCCCAGTTTGAAATCTGGGAGCAGAGTTTGCGGGTGCGGTACACATTTGCTATTGTAACAGCAAGCAGTGATGTTGCTGTAGGATTGTGGGTAGTGTAGTACTTCTCCATGACATCGCAAATAAAACATGTTTTTCTTAAAACAAGGTTGATATCATGCAGACTTGTCGTTTCTCCAGGGGCACATACCATCGTTTCACAATGTCGTAGCTCGTGGTTAGTTTACCTTGGGTGTTACGACATTATGGCTAATAATTAAATCCGTGATTCAGAATATGAATGGGATTTTCACTTCTGGAACCTCACTGTTGAGCTCTATTGAACAGACAAACATGACAATGGTATAAATCACCTCATCTCAGTCTCAGAAAGGTGAATAAGCATATTTCCGAAAGTGTTGGACTATTGCATTCCTTCGATGCCCCACTCCTAAACCTGCATGAACTTTATTCCACCGTTTGTAAAAAATCAACAATGAGTTGGGAGGAAATTTGGGGATACTATTAAGGGCTGTAATGAAATCTATTTTGTTCCATGAAGTGTGAACTGAAATACAAACATCGTACAAAGCATACTTTTTACATGGCTGTAGGATCTTTGAAAGTTGTTTGTTTGTTTGCCAGTGCCAAACACACACACACAGACTCACAGAAATGTAATAATGAGGAAGCATAATGTGCAGCCAGCTCACTCATTTTGGTTTGGCACAAGAATAGCGCCATAAAATTATCCGTGAGTGATGTGTAATCACACTCAAGGCCAAGCTGCGCAGGTGCAAACGGATTGAAATGCTAACAGCGCCTCATCAAAACAAACAAAAAAGTTAAAGAAGAAAAAAAAAAAAAAAAAAGACAATCAAACCGGGCAAACTGAACCTATTCAATCAATTCCGCTGCTGATCATTTTAGTCGAGCAATCAAACTAATGAGAGCAAAGAGGAGAAACTGAACATGCAGTAATTACAGGAGTACATCACGACCTCCTGCTTACGCACCCCGAGCACAGGAAGTGACACGTGAGAGCAGGCACTGGTTAATTACTATTGACCCTCCGCCGTTGTCCCACCGGGCGTCAGCCCCAGTCGCTCCCTATGCTAAAATAATTAATGCTGTCGCCATCATCCCCGGTCCCTGTAGCCATGGCGATAAGAAGATTCCTCCCCCCGGGAACCCCTCCGGTTGTCAAGCAGCCGTTAGCCAATGAGGAGAGTCAGTATGTGTGTGTGTGTGTGTGTGTGAGAGAGAATATACAGTTCAGTAGAGATTGTTCTGAATGATTTAAGGTATGGCTTCAAGCTGCAGGTAAAAAGGTTCAGTCAAGTTAGGTTATCTGTCAATCAAATGGTACATCCTGGGATTCTTATCAACTAGAACTTGAACAAAATGACAAAGTTAAAGTAAATGAAATCCTGGGACACGGAAAAACATCTATGGCTTTAGTTTCCAAGACTCAAGAATTTTCTCTTTTTGAGTTCGACCTCACATCAACATGCTGGAATTTACAAAAATGTGCTTTTGGATAAACTTTTAATAATGTTTAGATGCGTTCTTCAAAAGAGATAATCATCACTAATACGGAGAATTTTCATTCATCCACAACACGGTCAAAGCTGTTTTTGTTTGAGAGTTTCCTAAAAAATATATTCATACTAGGGCTGATTAAAATGGTTAACTGTGATTAATCGCAAATTAATGACACATTTTTTATCTGTTCAAAATGTACCTTAAAGGGAGATTTGTCAAGCATTTAATACTCTTATCAACATGGGAGTGGGCAAATATACTGCTTTATGCAAATGTATGTATATATTTATTACTGGAAATCAATTAACAACACAAAACAGTGACACATATTGTCCAGAATCCCTCACAGGTACTGCATTTAGCGTAAAAAATCAGTCAGTGTCAGTGTGTCAGTGTGCTGACTTGACTATGACTTGCCGAAAACTGCATGTGATTATCATAAAGTGGGCATGTCTGTAAAGGGGAGACTCGTGGGTACCCATAGAACCCATTTTCATTCACATATCTTGAGGTCAGAGGTCAAGGGACCCCTTTGAAAATGGCCATGCCAGTTTTTCCTCGCCAAAATTGAGCGCAAGTTTGGAGCGTTATTTAGCCTCCTTCGCCACGAGCTAGTATGATGGTTAGTACCAATGGATTCCTTAGGTTTTTTAGTGTTATATGATACCAAAATCTTGACTCTATAGCTTTAAAAGTGAGCTTGCTGCAACCTGCAAAAGATCGGCGACCCATCGGATTTTTAAAAGGTCAATTAAAAATCTCAAGTTGCGTTTATGCATTTAACAAATTAGTGGCGTTAAAAGAAATTCGCATCAACGCGTTATTATCGCGTTAACTTTGACAGCCTTAGTTCATACACTACTAAATGCTTTTGCCTAATATATTTTGGAGGAAACATAATTGTTACCTGGATATTGGCAAGCGGATACATATTATGCAGGTCAGTATAAGCATCATTGTTGACATACAGGAGACAATATGTTTCTGTCAATAAAAAATCATGTTGTACATTAGTAGAATGTAAACTTAAATTTTAGGAGACAGGGTTGTGTGAAGGCAGAAGTGTGAAGGCTGGTGATGAGATGCAGAAAATGATCTCCACCTTAAACATTGGTCGGGGTTTTGCATTAGCTCCAGGCTCACCTGGAGTCTGCACCAGATGTTAAGGCCAACCTCTCCAAAAAACTGGAAGCTGAGCAACACGACCGGTTGAATGTGTCATCGTAACTTCCATCAGGATTTGCAAGGATGAATGAGACGACCAGAATCGAATCCAGAGTGCAAAGCTAGTAGAGAAAAAACACAATATATTGAATTAAAGGATCTATTTATTTAACATCTTTCTCTTTTTCTATAAACGCAGCAAATCATGGGAAAACTGCAGGTGTCTCAACCTTCAGTAATTGAATTTCTATAACATCCGCAAATGTGTTTGTGCACTGTGAACACCTTAAGTGCCACTCAGCACAATTAGGTTTAAAGCTTCTGTGTGCGTCTTTCCTCTCTAAGTGGCTGCAGTCACTGTGAAGGTCCTGAAGCAGCTCTTGAGTCATTGTTGAATAACTGGCAGCTGGAATCAGAGTTACAGTACAGAGATGACAAATATAGAAGCAGGTATAACAGAACCCTTTACTTTGTTCCCAGTGGCCAATCAGTAGTTGTTATAAAATCACTTTAAATGAACACCTTTGAGCTTTCAATAAAACACTCAAGCATTCTGGGAAATTTGGTTACCTAGAGTCGGATGAAAAGATCAGTTTAATCTCTGTGTGTTCAGTAGAGAGAGGGTTCACAATGTTTGTAGCCTAGCTTAGCATGAAGAGAATATTCCACAAGTGAAATATAGTTTGTTGCTGCGTCCAGAAGCTTCTGTTTGACCAGTCGGTGATACATCCATGTGTAGAATATGCCCTTATATAATAATACTCTGTCACTTGCTCCGACCGTCGAATAACACCGTAGGTGGGTTGACAACGGAGTTAGTTGAAAGCCCGTTTTCTCACAAACTGTTGCTAAATGGTGCCACTGAGCGTCGGTTTCCAATGCCGGGGGGGCACTGACCAAACGGCAGTATTTGACGAGTTGGGAGTGAGAACATGTTTGCCGCGACAGCGCCGTTGGTCGGGACAGCGTTATCAGCAGTAACCGCCTTATGAGTGCAGTGCAAAGCGGCTGTCGTGAGCTACCCAGTGGGGCACGCTCACATGCACGAACATGTACTAAAAGCATGCGCGGCCGCAGCCCAATTGCAACACACACAGAGGGTCAGCGACTTCATTCTCTGCTCATGTAGACATTACTCCTCCATAGCGTTATATAGTAACTAGTTGTTTGATGCTATATTAATGCTTTGGATATTGTATTGAGCACCTTTAAGATTTCTCTTCATTGGAACTAAGGGGCGTAGTGTCAACAACAGAAACAGCGGCACACCAAAAGTACGCACAGGTATGTGGACAGGGATGTCCTACAGTCCTGCAGATTGACAGCTTCCTAGCAGAGCATCTTCACTTTTATGAGCCATATTAGCATCACTTGTTCTTCCTGTGATCATCTTGCATTTCAGGTCCCATTGCTTGAGCGTCTTGAGATAACTTCTGTTGTGATTTGACGCTATACAAAAAATAAAATTGAATTGAATTGAATTGAATTGAATTGAATTGAATTGAATTGCTTTTTTTTTCTGTTCTCCACAATAATCTCTTCCACTCTCCACATGTCTGTTGTCCTCCTCTGCTGTCATATCTGTCAACTGCACTGGCTCTTACGGATTGAATCACAATTAATATGGGGGGCAAACAATGTGTGACTTGAAACGCACTTGAAAAGGATTATGGAACACTTGACATTTGTATGTATGTATGTGTGTGTGTGTGTGTGTGTATGTGCACATGCCCATGTGGATCAGAACGGTGTCCTGGTGGTCCTCTGTTTCCTGTTGGACCCTCTAATCCTTTTAAATCAGCTTTGTTAATCCCACTTTCTTCTCACAGCTGCTGTGGCTTCATGCAGGCACATACAAGCGTTCTTACCACTGTGCACAGGGCTGCATTTTCTGTCCGCTTCAAAGGAACACTGGCATTTTTGGAAAAAAAATACGCTTGTTTGCCGGCTCGCAAAGACAGAGTAAGATTAGAAGATCAATATCAGTGTCCTCTGTGTGCATCCAGTACAGAGATATAGGTTCAGAAAACACTGAGTCCATTAACATTGGGCTAGAGGCGGCGTACACTCTGGACAGGTCGAGAACAGATCGTAATCTTGGTTTTTATGAAAATTGAAATGTGTGTAACTCAAAACGTGTCTTTAAAAATGCATACGGTTTGTTGAAGTAATGTAGCAGAAATGGAGAGAAAAGGAAGGAAGAGTGGATGTGAGATACAAAAGCAGTGCAGCCGCTCCCCTGCACTACCACTGGGATTTCTTTTGCAACTCTGCCCTTTTTCTCCTTCACCTAATCTCTCTCAAATATTCTCTCCAACGTCTCCCACCAACCCCCTTCCCAAAGATCTGTTTATAGAGGCAGAGTCTTTGAACCCCGACAGTCTTTATAGTTCAGAGGCTGCGAGGTGGCAGCTGCTAATGTCAATGCTAATGACGCCTCCCCAACCTGGTGAACGCTCAAAACACCTCTGCACTGCCAGCTCACAGAGGCCGAGGTGCCAACAGTCCTGAATTTTCATTTCGGAGAAGTCAGGTGAGGTGAAGGTTTTTGGGGGGAGGGTGCTACCAAAACAATTTTTTTTTTTTTTTTTTTCAAAATGAGGGGCTCTATGAATGTATTCATGGAAAACAAAGATGAATGAGACAAACAGCCCAGAGTTGCTAAGCTTTCGAGTTGTTGCAGAAGTGACTAGAGAGGCCTGCATTCTTCAGCTATAGCATGTCAACACCAAATTAGCATCTGGAAGCCCCTAGGGACAGAAACACTGGGAAGCCCCTGTTTCCCCGCTAAAGAAAACCTGAGAAGTGACACAAAGCTGCAGGGAGAAAGAGAGAGAGATGGATCATAATGAGGACTGCTCTTATACAGAGTGTCTGCAGCTGTGTCCTCTTTCAGGCTTCTCCTCCTCCTAAGAAGGACGCAGCCTGTCCTGAAGAGGGTCCTGAAGGTCAGCGGGCTGAACCCAGGGACGCTGGAAGCGGGGGGTTTTGAGGGCTGTGCTGCACCCCTTGTTTTTTTCTCTATATATTTATGAATATATATTTTATTAAGGGCGGTGTATTAAGGGTGTTGCACTGCCGCCTCACAGCAAGAGGGTCGCAGGTTCGAATCCGGCTTGGGGCCCTTCTGTGTGGACTTTGCATGTTCTCACCGTGTTGTTGTGGGTTTTTCTCCGGGTTCTTCGGTTTCCTTCCACAGTCCAAAGACCAAAAAAGTTAGGTTAATTATTGACTCTAAATTACCCGTAAGTGTGTGTTCAAAATGACATCAACAGAGTGTTTAAATTAGTTCGCTAGAATGATCACGCTGCAATGATCACATGCATCAAAGGGTTAAATCGTACAGTTATGCTACTTTAGAGAAAATATGAGAATATCGAGATATGACGCAGCATAGCCTAAAAATATTGAGTCATCATTTATAAGCCATATTTCCCAGCCGTAACAAGAATGTTTTGATATCGCATTTATACTGTATAACCTAGGTGCAAACTCATGATATTGTTGAGTGGCTAAAAGGGGGCTTATATAAAAAACAGCTTTCTCACTGCCGTGTCCTCTTGTCCTGTAAACCTTTTTTCATTAGACTCTGCAGTTTCACAATCTAACAAACAGGTACAACACACATTTACCACTTGCCACACTTTTCTGTCACTCTGTTATTTCTTGCTCATCCTGTCTGCCATTGTATTCCCCTCTTTTCAGTTGGCTCTCAGTGATCTGCCGTACGTATGTTCACTCTTCCGTGGAGTTTTTCCATCAAAACCTTTTTCTTTAGTTTCAAATGCCGCTTTATAACTAACTGGTGTCTTCAGGTTTCTGAATTCAACTCAACCATCCTGTGCGCATTTCTCACTCATATTTATCTTCAGTCAATTTATGCCGCGATTTAACCTAGTTTTCTATTCCCCCGTTAGCTCTGCTGTTCTTCACAATTAGCGTCCAACACTAACTGGCTCTTAGTTAGCAATTAGTGTCCTCTCCCACAATAAACCACTTCAGTAATAACAGCAGGTCTCTTTCTTCCCTCCCATCTGAAAAATACATAAACACATCAAAGCAATTCAATTAGATACCCACAAAACACAAAACAGAGATTATAATATTAAGCGGATGAGGATGCAATGAGCAGCTGAGCTCAGATGACTTCATTAGAAAGAATTTTGCAAAAAGATGTGCCGGGAGAGGGCGCTGACAAAGTGTATTGCTGAACAGTGGTTTAAAAAGAAACACAAAGATTGTGTACATACATTTGGGTATATGGAGTGCCTACCAAACCACAAACTGTGAAATAAGACAAACCAGTCTGTTTTTTCTTGTGGGCTGCCTAGATCAGAAAACATGTGATTCAATTTCCTTTCCTTTATTACACAGCTTAGTTGAATACTTGGTTCCGATTGGTCAATCACGGCTTTCTACGGTCTATTATTTCTTTATTGCAGACCGTTGCTATGCATAACAGACCGTTGCTATGGGTGCAGGTCTGATGTCGGACTCTGGCGTACTGTTTTTGTGTCAGATAATTGATTTCTTAAGTAAGTAGCTGTGTAATAAGCGGGATAATGTACAGCAGGACAATGACCCGCTCGCTGTACATTATCCCTTACATGTCACATGCAGGCTCATTACAATATACCACCCTCCATCTGAGTATCTCCACCCACGGCTTGAGAACTACCGGTGCACCGTATTTTTCTCGCAAGTCAATCAGAGCAGACTGGGCTTTTTCGGGAGGGGGTCTTAAAGAAACGGGTGCTAAAACGGAGCGTTTCAGACAGAGGGTGAATACAGAAAAATAATGTGTTTTTTGAACATTAAAGCATGTGTCCAAGTAGAAACCCAAAATACAAGTATGAACCTGAAAATTGGCACAATATGTCCCCTTTAAGGTAACTTTCCCTGTCAACAGTATGTTTAACACAATACATGTATTCTTGAGGTCTAATAAATGTGCAGAATACATTTCCTTCCTCATAAAACATTTGTACAGCTGATTTATTTATTTTTTATATATTTTGAATCGTGCAATTGCTTGCTAGCTACCAGTCTTCTTCTTCCCTTTCTTTGTGGGTACATTGCTACAATTCTTTGCACTTTACTGCCACCAACTGTCAATCAACGGAATAATGTGAAACCATCAGCAGGAATTTGTATTGGCTCGTTTACATGCATATAAACATTGTTCCATATAGTGGCCAAAAACAGCACATTGTGTCTTTAAGGGCTTAGCCAACCCGGTCTCACAGGAAGATGTATAAATACCATGACATTAAAACGGACAATCCGCGTGTCATGAGTACGCATTTTAGCGTGTCATTTGTACGCCACTTTTTGTGTGTCATTTGTACGTCACGCAAACGTCCACAGTTAGGCTAAAGGCAAGAAAACCACTTAGTTAGGTTAAGGGAAAACATCATGGTTGGGCTTAAAATAAGTAAGTAAAACATGTACGGAAACAACTACAGAAAACACATGACAATCGCCAATAAACAACGTGACAAAGGTCACTAATGTAACTTACAAAATAAAATACCTGTCAACAGTTGTCTCATGGGTCTCCTGGTTAAAAGTCTGGTGTTCCATCTTCCCCAACCACCCAATATAACCAGTCTTTATCGCTTTTTATACTACGTCACCAACTGTTACCGTAGCATTTACACGCGGATGGGTTTACATTGCAGTCAGTACAGGATACATGGCGTACAAATGACACGCGGAAACCAAGAATAATTATTGCATGCTAAACGCCTTGCTTATTATCGTGGCATTTATATGCCTTTTCGTGCGAAGTGGCTGGTATAGCAGACCAGTTTTTGACCTGAGCTAGTGCAGGCAGGCTGGAACAGGTGAATGAGGGATGTTATCATGATTGATGTTTTCCGAATGAATTTAGAGTCTTCTAAAGAAAAAAATGGTCAGACTGAAACAGCAAATTTCACACAATGTTTTCAAATTCAGATGAGAGACACATGTGTACACTGCTCATGGAGCCCACAGGCCATGTATTTTTCAGACAGCACCGGCTCTATGTTTGCAACGCTCATTAACAGATCTCAGCCAGCCAGAGAGACATGGAATTAACATGGAAAAGAAAAGTTATGGGTTATAACGGTGTTTGAAGGCTGATTAACTAAGAGGAAAATGTCAACAGATTCACAGCCTAGGGGTGGAAAACCCGAATCAAGCGCCACCATCTTTTTATCCTCCAGTGCAAAACTGGAG
This sequence comes from Adelosebastes latens, assembly GCA_916700685.1. NCBI lineage: Eukaryota > Metazoa > Chordata > Actinopteri > Perciformes > Sebastidae > Adelosebastes > Adelosebastes latens. Next base: position 63,764 of record CAKAKR010063484.1, read on the forward strand.
CGCTGAAGCTGTTGGCAGTTGCATAGCAATTAGAGCTAGGATAAATCAATACCTCCCAGGATGTGACACAGTAAAAAGGCTTCCTTTCACACAAGTAATGAAGTATTAAGCTTGGTGAAATATATATTTATACAGTGATGGGAGATGGGAAAGTGATGTGGAACTCTGGGCTTGGTTATCATGCTTTACAGGCAGTCCAGAGCCAATGATCAGTGTCAATGCAGTTGCAGAGTACTTATGTATATGTGCATGTGTGATGCAACTGTCAACGGTTCACGTGTCAGAACATTAATCATTGGCTTTTTAAAAAGTATTTAACCATCGCGAACAGTAGGCCTAACTAAGTTATCTTAGTTGTCTTACCTTAATTAACACTCCAAAGTTAGGGTCAATTTTGGCGAGGAAAAAACGGCATGGCCATTTTCAAAGGGGTCCCTTGACCTCTGACCTCAAGATATGTGAATTAAAATGGGTTCTATGGGTACCCACGAGTCCCCCCTTTACAGACATACCCGCTTTATGATAATCACATGCAGTTTTGGACAAGTCATAGTCAAGTCAGCACACTGACACACTGACAGCTGTTGTTCCCTGTTTGGCTTGAGTTTGCCATGTTATGATTTGAGCATATTTTTTATGCTAAATGCAGTACCTGTGAGGGTTTCTGGACACTATTTGTTATTGTTTTGTGTTGTTAATTGATTTCCAATAATAAATATATACATACATTTCCATAGAGAAAGCATATTTGCTCACTACCATGTTTATAACAGTATTAGATACTTGACTAATCTCCCTTTAAGGTACATTTTGAACAGATAATAAATGTGCGATTAATCATGATTAACTATGGACCATCATGCGATTAATCACGATTAGATATTTTAATCGATTGACAGCCCTAGTATTTTACTTAGTTTACGTACTTATTTTAAGCCCAGGCATGATGTTTTTTCCTTAACCTAACTAAGTGGTTTTGTTTGCAGCCGCAATCCCATTTCCCCAAGTCTTTGCATCTCTATCAAACTTTACTGCCATTCTCCACCTGTCCACCAGATGCCCTTGGACTTTCCTCAGCCTGGTCACCTGACACCAACTTCCTCCTGCCCACATGTGTCTCATTTCCCAATCCCCCTATCACCACGACAGCTCCTTCTACCCAGTCAGTTGCCAGATAATCTCTGCCTTCAGCCATCTGTACCTGAACCTGTAGTCTGCCTATATCTGTTACCAAACCCTTATCTGTACCTGCCTGTAAGTTTATGTATCTTTACTCCTTCAATGAATCACTTAACTGTTCCTGTCTTCATGGATTTGGGATCATTCCATGTTGCCTCTTACTTACCCGCCTCACATAGGACATCAACAACTCTGATGCTTTTTTAATGAAATGTGAATAGTTTGAGGGAAGTTTGGAGTTCATTTTGGGAGATTTTAGTTATTAAGTAGCCTGATAATTATTTTACTTTGTATAAATTTGCTCAGTTTTACCCACTAATGTTATGTCTTTGTCTACAATATTTACTTTCTGTTTTCCAACAGTAACCAGGGTGATAGTGAACACACCCAGCCACAACTCCGAGGCAAACTGTGAGTACGTTTCCATCCTGCGTTTATCTAAATGTGCATAAATGTGACAATCTGGGTGAAAAATGCTTTCATCTTGTTCTCAGTGCCCCAGCTTCATTATGTGTTTTCTGCAAAGTTTGCAACAGTTTTTTAATTAATGTGATTGAAAGCATAGACTATAAATTGGGTGTTTTGCAATGGAAGTTGTGCATAATGTTTTGATCTTTTTCTCCACTGACTTTTTGGAACCACATAAAGCTTAGTGTAGATGGAAACATTTTTCCTTTGTTTATCACGTGACCCTCCAGGCTTCTCAGTACAACATGGGACACAGGCAACTGTGGTAAATATGGGATTGAAGCAACACTAAAAGACAGCAATACAAGTGTTGTTGCCTTTTGTTTAAGTTGGTCATCAGTCCCAACAGAAACTCATTGATTCCATGAAACCAGCAGCTGCTGTGCTAACCTGCAGCCTTTAAAACCAAGCAGCTTTTTAACACACCTAGCATATACAAATATTTTATATAATTAAAAGAAGAAGCAACCTTGAAGTTACTGGTTCTGCAAAGCCAGTAGTGTCTTGCAAAAACAAGCTTTTGACATGGCAGCTCAGTCTCCAATAAGCAATTAAAGGCATTAGTTCAACATGCATACAGTTCCATGAACATGATTTAAAAATTCTAACTTACGCCTCTATGCCTCTGCCATTTTGGACTGAAAGCCACTACCAGACGCCAGTAAAACCTCTGCCTAGAAAGTGCCATACAAAAGTAAAACAAAATTATTTTATTTGTATTATTTATATTTATGTCCTGTGTGGAATAATGAAAATATTATAAATATGCATACTATTATAACTATTCACTTACTTACTTATTTATTTATTAGACTTTTTGACTCCCAGAGGAGCATAAAGTGAGTGATGGACATAAATGGCACACAGATTTTGAGAGCAACCTCAAACTTTTTCATATCAAAAACCTCCAAAATTGATGTCCAATAGACCACAGACCATGGATGTATAAGAGGTTGTGTCCTGTGCTTTTGCCCTGCATGATAGTAAATAGCCTACAACTACATTAAATTCTGTTGATGTCATGCTACTAGCCGTACTAGCTACTGGCCGATAGTCGGTTGTTTGGGAACAGAGACGTTAATACATCCACCACAGCGCCATCTAGCGGCTATTGTCAAAAAAGCACCAGAATTTTGTCTCTTTGCTTCTATACTCTTTGGTATTACTCTTTTATGTGTTGTTCATAGTGTTTTGACGACAAGAAGTCAATGGCACTGGGAAATAAGATATGTCAGGCTGTGGCACAGACAATATTTGTTAGTAGGATCAATTCAGTTTTAGTCTTGTCATGGGATTTGTTGACAACATGAAAAGGTTAAATATTGAAGTCCTTTTGGCTTTTGACTTGAGCACCACCCGCACCAACCACAAATCACTGGGTAGAGATTAATAATTACCACTGAAAGAAACCATTCTTCCTTTTCATGATGCCTAAAAGTACATTTTGATGCTAAAACTTTGTTTGTTTGAAAGTTTGAATTGACGTCCTTGAGATGGAATGTTTTTGCATCGTGATGCTGCTACTTTTAGTTGAGTGAAGGTTGCGAACGCTTGTTCGGCCTCTGCAAACAGTTTTTATTCACAGGTGAGGTCCACAGCAAAGGTCTGAAAATAATGATCACCCTCTCAATATATAGGCCACATTAGCATCACATTAACCTTTTGGGAAGTGTGTGTATTTGTGTGAGCCAGGGTTAGAGGAGAAACGGGTCAAATTCTTTCTCTCCTCCTCCATCTCTTTCTTTCTTTATTTCTTTCTTTCTTTCTCTCTCTCTGTAATTCCCTTGAAGTGGGTGTCATGTCCTCTCCCTCTCCTGACCCAAAAAACAATGAAATAATGATATAATATTTGATAGCACTTATGGTGAAGTATGTTAATAAACCTCTGGTGCTTACGGTACTGAAAAATAAAGCCAATGAGGAAGTGCCAAAAACTGCACCTTCTCAAATGGCCACTTCAGGCTGACTCCAAAAGTCTTCATGAAAACTGTATGGGTTGTGAAATTTTATATAACTCACCTGTTTAAATTATATTAAGGCTTAAACATGCGCAGTAAAATCTAATCAGCACTCGCCGAAATTGAACCAATCGCAACGCACGACCGCAGCTTCAGTTACACTACGCGTGTTATACCCCATGCCCCAAGAGCCGTGTCCGCCCGTGTCCACCCGTGTCCACCCGTGTCCCAGCCTCCTTCTATAGGCCTTGGTTTGAACCAGGAAGTATAAATACATGAGAGCCTCTGCAGAACCTTTTTGCCTCAGGACCAGAAAACAATAACAAGGTGAGACAATACTATTACAAATGTTGACAGCTGTTCGTGGTGCTGGCCTTACTGCTTTTTTCTGTTGCATGCTGTGTGTAGGACTGACTCTGAGCTGTACACTGACTGTTGCACAAAGTACAAACATTAATACACACATAAAATGGAATACAACGTCATAACGTGGTACCCGCTTGGAATGATGTCAGCCGACTGAATGGACTGAATATCAGCGGTTATCAACCTCATAGATATGGGTTAGAAATGGCCTGCTTCACCTACTAGTAGGTTCAGAAGGTCATTATCATAAATTCGCATGGTTGATCACCAATACAAATACAAGAAGACAATGCCGACCTCTAGTTGGCGGAGTATGTATGATGGCAGTAAAGGAGGATGTCAGGTTACGCAGAATGTAGAGCGACAAAGTATGTGTAGGGAAGAGAACAGAGTGGGTGTCCAATGTGAAACCGAAAGTCAACATTTACTTTTTTTGCCGTACTTTTGTTACATAACTTACATACTATTAACTAACGCCACTTAGGCTACCTAAGTTACATATAAAACAAAGTTATTTTAACCCAAACCACGATCTTTTCCTAAACCTAACCAACTATTTATGTTGCCTAAACCTAAAGATGTTTTTTCTTCACTTTCACAACACAGTAGGTGCAGTTTGACCCATCTGACTCATTTGAATGGTAGTGATAACCACGGATAACGCCTATTCGGCTGATGGGTAAACATGGGAGAATTTCCGTCACAGTGGTAAAGTGGGTTTAGGTGTTTGTTTTCTTTTCTCCACTTCACCCTTACGGCCCTTATTTCCGAAGATATCTTTTTTTTTACTAGTTTTTGAAAGCCTTCTGAAAATTGGATGCAATTAATATTAGAAAACGTGGAAATTTTCCCTCTCTATAGCGGAAGCAGTGTCTGAGCTGTTGGACCATGTTGATGAGACCAGCTCCCTCTGCCACCATGATAACTTTCTGATGCGTGGGAACGTAAAACCCAGGTAAGAGACTTTAAGCTGATCTACTGTTTTAAATAAATTAACACTTTAACCCTGTACACGTCCTGGCCAACAGGAGTGGTTGGGACCAAACCAATTAAAAGTAAAAGGAAAATCAATATTGGACTTACATTCATGATAATAATGATGATGATAATGTTGCTATATGTTTTCTGGATGTTACATTACATTACATTCATTTAGCTGGCACTTTTATCCAAAGCGAATTATAATAAGTGCATTCAACCACGTGGATACAACCCAAAAATTCAAGTATATCAATTTAGGATTGAAAGGTTTCTCTGAAAAGTTTGTATCTTGCTCCTTGGTGAGAGGACAGCAGCTATAGACAGTTTGGTTTCGCAGCTGTTGCAGCGTATTCCAATGACACTTTCAGGGTTAAAATAACATCCATAGAAGCACAACTTCCATTTTTAGCTAGCACTGTTTGCCATTTTGTCATTCACAGGCAGTATAAGCAAACGTGTGTGCTTTTTTGTGCCACATTTATGCAAGAGAAGGGTGAGCGTTAATCCAAAAAAATAGCAATAATAATGTCAGTATATTTTGTTTTATTAAAAAATAGTAGAAATTGAAAAAAGGGTCTAAATATGCCTTTGCTGTTGCTCCTTCGTCTCGCCCTCAAACTCACACCCCAGTCTCATGCATGTACATACATTCATAGACGCAGTCAGCAGGGGATGTCAGTGTGTCTCTAATAGTGTGATGAACTGTCCTTGTGTGTCTGACAGCTTCCTCGCTGTCAGTAAATACACGATTTATGGAGTACAGTAACAGGCCTGAGGCGCTGCAGTATACTGTATATATTTATATGTGTTACTTTCCCCACATGCTGGCTGCCTATGTTATGGACTGACTGGATTACAAACCGCTATGGATGATTGGAAAGCAGGGAGAGGCAGAGTGTGACAGTTGAGGAAGCATTTAAAGGGAACATGCGGGCAAATTTGGAAAACAGGCTTCTTTTTTTTCTCACCCAGAGTCAAGAGGGATCAGTTTCATGTGTTTGTTCTGTACAGAGGTCCAGGATGTGTTAGTGTCAGAAACCCACAAACCATTCCACCATACATATATTTGGCTGCAACTGAAGCATAAGACAAAATCTAAAATTGTTGCTTTGGCTTTGACTAACTCAAGTAACTTGTGTTTATATGGATCATAGTGATTATCGGAACATTAAGTTATGCCAATAACGGGATCTTTTTTTGGTTCGATTTTAATCGTTTGGTCTCTTGAACTTCAACTATATAGCGCACCACTTTAAAAATGGTGTAAATTCGAATAACTTTGCCAAACCCTTGCATTAATCCGCCTCAGGTTGACGTGAGTACTCAACAATTTTACTTTTTATATTACTCAAATTCTCGATACTTTGAGACAGTTCAACTGTCCGGTTGTAGACATGTAACTTGAGCTTCATTTGCAGTCTGTTTCCTTGTGATATCTTCTGTAATATAGTCAAAACATATTTCCAACAGTGTAGAGCAGCATTCATGTAGCCTTTTCGTGCTCTAAAAAATTAAATGGCCAGAGGCATTATGTTTTCAGGTTGTCCATCCGTACTTACGTACCTACGTTCCATTCTTGTGAATGCGATATCTCAGGAACGTCTGGAGGCAATTTCTTCAATATTGGCACTAACCTCCACTCGGACTCAAGGATGAACTGATTAGATTTTGGTAGTCAAATGGAGCGGCTGTGGCTCAGAGGTATATCGGGTGGCTCAGAGATTAGCGTCCACCAATTGGAAGATTGGTGGTTCGATCCCTGGCACCTCCAGTCCAGATGTCGTAATGTCCTTGGGCAAGATACTTAACCCCAAAATGCTCCCGAAGGCTGTGCCATCAGTGTGTGAATGAGTATTTAGATTAGCTCCTGATGGGCAGGTTGGCACCTTGCATGGCAGCCTCTGCCATCAGTGTATGAATGTGTGTGTGAATGCTGAAATGTAGTGTAACACTCTTTGAGTGGTCGGAAGACTAAAAAGGCGCCGTATAAGTCCAAGTCCAAAGGTCAAGGTCACCGTGACCTCATGTCCGTACCGTTCTTGTGATATCTCAGGAGCACCTTGATCGATTTCTTCAAATTTGACACAAACGTCCACTTGAACTCAAGGATGAATTGGTTAGATTTTGGTGGTCAAAGGTCAAGGTCACTGTGACCATAACTGAATAATTCATATGCTAATTATGACAATTTCACAAAAATATCTAACAGGATAAAATTATGTAGTGATGACATTTTGGACAGACATGGATGTAAACTGCAACTTGACTAGTTGGCGGAGGCATACAACCGCGAGGCGGTAATTCTAGTTTGTACTAAATTCAGTATGTACCAGGTTGCACTGGAAAAGGACGGAGGGGAGGATTATGAGAGGGATGCAATATAGATGCAGTCATTTCTTGTTATGTGTGTATTTGAGATAATGCTCATTCATTTCTCTGTTGATAAACAATCTTGTAACTCCATCCCAATATAATCATGTATAAATCTTATTAAAAAACACACAATGTCTTAAACCCCCAAAGCTACAATGCGTTTAGAGGTACAGACTCGGTGAATACCAAGTCAACAAAAAAAGATTTGAACTTTCTGGCACTACTGCATTTTCTTATACTATTTGTCTTCATATCATGACATAGTAAATCATGTTTGTCGTCCCTGATGCATGAGGGATGGCACATTTGATTAGTCCATCACCTGCAAACACGAAGAAGAGCTAACTGCAGCGAGCTCCATATTGCCCCAATGTCATTTTTAAGCTCTATCCATGTAGAATTTAAAGTGTGTGTGTGTGTCCATCTATCTTCCCTCCTCTCTCCTCCCTCCCAGTTTTAAGCCCAGTGCTGAGCCACTAATGGAGGACAAGCCTGTTAGAGCAACACGCCACGCTTTACTAGCAGCACACCAGGGCACACACACACACACACACACACACACACACACACACACACATTGAGACAGACAGACAGAAAAACTCACATACGTGTTCATGCAAAAAAGATAACACACAGATATGCACCAAAATTCGAGCACATACACACAGATGAATACTCGGGGAAACAACAAGCATTCAGCTCCATTATAGGCAACTCACAAATGCACACACCAGACACTAAACACACCCATCCCAGTAGAGTACACCACCATAGCAACAGCCTGCAAACAGCTAATCTATTCAGTGATGCAGCAGTCGTCTCTCAGCGTGAGCACAGCCTCCAATTATACCTTCATTTGTTTGTCAGTTGTTTTGAAGTCAACATGAAAACCAGCAGAACGGCAGCTCTACGGTTTAGAAGAGCGTCAGACCTCGGCAGCATTTCTCAGACATCAAACAATATGGCTTTATGCTTTAGAACAAAAAAAAAAGGCCAGAGGGATAGTATTGTTGGGTCAGTGTTGTACCAGGAATACTAAAGGCACCTACACACTGTGTGATAGCAGTAATCTTACAGCAGGTTCATTGCATGTGCATCTCGTGGGTCTGATGAAATCCTGGTCACAATCGGTGTCCGACTGTACAATATCAGTTTTAAGGCTGCGCATGCCACATTGTGCTATGCCTGTATCGTGAATAGAGCTACCATAGAGTGCTACAGGAATGAGTCCTAAAACCCAGAAATGAGTTAGCATTTCAGCACTTCCGGTTCCCTCGTCTGGAAGTCAATGGGTTTTTAGTTAGATGCCTGAAATAAGGTCTGTAGTTAACACAAGCGTAAGAGATTTTAACGTTTTGTTCTACGATCTAAAACACGTCAGTAAATATCCCACTCGTGAATTTTGAAGCCTTTATGTGTCTTAAATAAGGCGGTTGCTAACAAATGGCTAAATGAGACTACTAACCGTCATCACGCCGACTCGTCCGCCTTTACAGCCTCGTTGGGTTTATACTCGCTCTCGTGGGAACGTGGTGTAGTTTGTTTGTAGCCTAATGTTAGCTTTTTGCTTCTGGCGATTGCATTCACGCTTCAAAAATCATAAAAGTGGTGTTCATTTGTGGAGATTATCTTGCTGAACAAAACGTGTAAGTATCAAAAACGTTTGTTTTCCACAGAGCTTATTTTCTGCAAAAATCCAAAACCTAATGGAAAAGTCCCAGTTTATTGGTTGCTTCGGTCTGTGAGATCTTGCAGATGCCATTAGGAGCACCGGAGGACACTAGAGGCACATGATTTTTTTTTTCAGATTACCTGTCTCATGCAATACTGACCATTTCATAAGAATAACTTTTTATTAATCATATTTGCTCCATTCTGCCTACCACAGCTTTAAGTTGAATCTTATTTTGTAACAGCGACTAGCAATCACATTAGCAGATACGTTTGTATGGGGATTTTATTAACATTAAAGGCTAAAAATAAACAATTGGACATTGATCCATCTAAACCGCCTCAGCTGGAATCTAAAACTTAATTTTTGCACAAGTCAATTAAATAACACAACTATACATTTTTTCACAATGTTTTTGGGGGTAAAAATGTTGTTATCAGTAAAAGTCTCTTTCTGTTTTTGAAAATAGGATTGCCAACTTTGGGTTGCAGTTCTGAGTTATTATATGGTCAGATAGAGCTTATGTCATGGCTGGGTTTTAGTGTGTCATAATATAATTAAAAAGAAATATAGCAAAATAAGTTATCTACATACAACCATAACTGGGTAGAGATGGGTAGTTTGGATGATAAATAAAGGTTAAATAAATCACGTCTGTAAAGAAATATCTGTTTTTGAGGGGAGAAATAAAAAAGTAGAGGTTTCCATTTCTCACAAGCCTGACCAAAATTGAATCTGCATATGGTAATAGTTTGGACCATATTACGTGTATCACTCAGATGTAGGAAACTAAATGGTGAAAGAGAACAGAGTAGAGGAGACAGGATGTGAGGAAGGAGGGTTTTCAGAGACACAGCAGTGTGTTAACGGGAGCCAAGCATGGCAAATTGGACTGAATTTTCCGCTTGTGCGATTTCAATACACAAACGCAGGCGTACATAACCATGCTTAATAAGTGCCGGGCTAATGCATTGTATAATCTCCTCTAAATGAATATGTTAGACACAATTGCCTGGTAATTAATTCCTGTCACAGCATATCCAAATGAGAAGATTTATTCGGTTCTGTCAATCACAAAACCCTGGAGCCTGAGGCAGATTATTGCCCAGCGCTACATGGCAGTGTAAGGATGATGATGTGCAGTGGTTTATGTCCGGTTTGTCTAAACATCCATTTGCCGGGCCTTTTTAAAGAGCTATAGCGAAGAGGGCCGGTCATCAAACGAAGGTCATTGTGATGACGGGATGAAGGGAGAGGCAGCAGCCCTTTTTGTTTTACGGCTTCATAAAGAACATAATGTCTCCACGGGCTCTTCAGCCATCCAACATCCACCCACCATTCAGTTCCAGGGCTTTTCCTTTCTCACACTTGCCTTTCTCCTTCATTGTTTCTTTGGATTTCCTTTAAGCGAAACAATCCACACAAAGACTAGCATGAAGATTTTTTCACATTTTTTATTTCTGCAATTGAAGTCTTGAATAACTTGTGCCCTCTAGCAGCAGTTAAGTGTTAACTATAGACAATAATGACTGGGGATGGATGGAGCTAACTCTGATATGTGCAGTTTTTTTATATATATTATGTGTGCAAATTTTCATGAAATACTATTGTTAACTTGGCTCTTAGTTGTCCATCTTTAATACAAAATATTTCTTCCTGATACATCCTGCTTGTACAGTGGATACATGATACCTATTGACTATGGGGCCTGATGTATTTAGTGACTATCTGAATTATCAGTAACATAACAGAAAAACACTTTTGTTTGAACCATAGACTGTAAGCTATATATAGATGGATGACATATCTCCACTTCTTCCCACTGTACAAAAGTGAAGCCAAATTATCCCGGATACGGGAGCTGCCATCTTGAGATTTTGGTGTCATTTGCGCAGTAGTTATTGAGGGGACTGGAGCCGCGGTATCGAGGTCCCACCCAACCCAATCACGAGCTACATCTACTCTCTTGTACAATTCCTGAGCCTCCTGCTCCGCGACTACTTCACTAAGAGCAGCTGTCAATCATGATGTCTGACCCCCCCTTTTTATAACATCAAATAACTAATTAAAACCAAACTTATCCGCAAAAATGAACCCTTGAACATACATCAGCGTGATAAGAACTAAGTATAAACACTCTTTTGATAAAAGAAAGAAAAGGCCACCGTAGTTCTCCGACACACTTGGGATATGGAAGGATGAGCGGAGGGGTATTCAGTTGGTTGCAGTCTTTTATCAAGAAAAGATAAATGGCTCCGGAGTTCCAAATGTTACAGCTTTTGAAATGTGAGGATATGCCGTTTTCCTCGGCTTTATGGCATTGTAAATTTAATTAATTTGTATTTTGGTCTGTTGGTTGGTCTAAAAAAATTTAAAAAAAGTTGTCGGGGCATTTTTCACAATTTTCTTGGCATTTTATAGACTAAACAGCTAATTGATTCATTGAAAAAAATACTAATTGCACTAATTGATAATGAACACAATTGCTAGTAGCAGCCCTGTTTAATAGTAACCAAGCCAGAATTAGGAACAACAACTGTTCCCTGATTGCTTGAATCTGATACAGTAGTCACTGCTCCTGCACACACACACACATTCAAGTACAAGTTTCTGCACACACACACAAAGCCGAAAGGTATTTCACTTTTCAACTATTTGCTCATTTGCCTGGTGCTGGTTTGAAAACACACACACACACACACACACACACACACATACGCAGGCCTGCAGGTGTGTGGTTTTTCTTTATTAAAAACCAGAAAGCGCAATTAGCTGCAGAATATGCTTAACCCTTTATCGCTCCCTCAGCTCGAGGATATATTGCTTCTTCCTCTCCATTATTAAAAATATCACAGACATGAGAGGAGGAGGGGAGCAGACAGGAAATATCACAGCAACATGTTGAGCAGGTGGAGGTTGGGCGATGTTGTAGTGCTAGGAAGGCAGGCGCTACATTGTGTGTGTGTTTTTAAGTGTGTGAATGGGAGCCTGGATGCATCTTGTCTATATGCTGTGTGTGAGTATTTTGGGATGTTTTGGATGTTGTGAAGGTGGCGAACTACGACACACGTTGCAGTTGTGATCATTTTTCAGGCAGACAGTTTTTCAACCTAATGGGTCATCCATGACTGTGGAAGAAGTATTCAGATAATTTACTTAAGTAAAAGTAAAAAAACAACACTATAAAAGTACTCAATTACAAGTAAAAGTCCTGCATTCAAAGTTTTACATAAATAAAAGTACAGAAGTATTAGCAACAAAATTTACTTAAAGGGGACATATCATGCTCATTTTCAGGTTCATACTTGTTTTTTGGATTCCTACTAGAACATGTTAACTCGTTTTAATGTTCAAAAACACATTATTTTTCTCATACTGTCGGTCTGAATATACCTGTATTTACCCTCTGTCTGAAACACTTTGTTTTAGCGCATGTCTCTTTAAGAAAAAGCCCAGTTTGCTCTGATTGGCTTGTGAGAAAAATATGTTGAACCTTTGCAAAGGTAGCTGTCAAGCTGTGGGTGGAATATTCTAATGAGCCTGCATGTGACTATAAAGGAAGGGGAGCCGAATCTGAATGACTTCTTGAATCAGGTGTTTTTTCTGATCTAGGCAGGCCACAAAAAATTGACTGGGTTGTCTTATTTCACAGTTTGTGGGTTGGTAAGAACTCCAGATACCCAAATGTATGTGCACAAGCTCTGAAGTGAGTTTTTCATGACATGTCCCCTTTAAAGTATCAAAAGTAAAAGTACTCAGTATGCAGAATAAATGTAGTTGAGTAAAAAGTACAATATTTCTCTCACAAATATAGTGGAGTGGAAGTATACAGCGAAATATTCAAGTAAAGTGCAGTACTTGAGTAAATGTAATTAGTTACATTTCCACCACTGATCCATGATAACGCATGTAAATGCTTCATTAATGGTCGATATGTTGTAAAACTGGGATTAGATTAAATAAATAAAACTTAACATGTAAGTCAATTGTATGTGTCAATACATAATCATTCCTTTGTTGTTATATGCTGTGTTATTATTTGTTTTATTGTCTTGAAGCTAGCGTTGGTAGTGTTCAAAAACATTTCTGATATATTTGTTGAAATTCTCTTTATAACCCAACAGCAATCAATAAATCAAATGCTCTGACAAAAAAAAATTAAAAACAATCTGGTATCTGTGGCTGTTGCAAGACTGTAATAAACCCGTCCAATCATTTAATTTATCCTGATTGAAACTATTGGATGGGCTACCTGCCTGGCTGCCCGTGCACTCATTGCACATTACTGGAGTCTTCCACAAGCTGCTAGCTTGACAGCTGTGAGTGTGAACAATAGCCATGTTCGTTGTTTACGCTCATTATGATATTTTGGAGGAGTGGCTTTGGAGGGAGGCCTGAAGGGATAGATGGTCTGTGTTGCTGACTTGGCGACTTTCTCACTTGATTTAGTGACTTTTGGAACTAGTGCTGCCAGATACTTTAATTGGAAAAGAGTTGGCAACACTGATCTGGGTTTTTCGGTTCATTTTTAGAATCGAGTGTACTTGTTACTGTGCTGTATGCAGAGTTCTTCCTGTGTTAGTTTGAGGCCTTATTTTGGTCCACCATGTTTCTCATGGTTCACAGCTTGTGGTTTCACCTCCGGTTCTTTCGTGCAGACAGAAATTTTCTGCTACATCCTGATGTCCGGCTTAGTGATCCAGCTGTGACTCTCGCAGCAGAACATGGTGTCTGTGTCGTCTCCTCTTGTCGGGGCCAGAGAGACGGGGAGTTTGTGTGTTGTTCGGTGTGTTGTCCACCTTGACTCAGGGTTTCGTGCACTCCGCTCTGCAGGAAGGAGGACTTTGTGTTGTGATGTCGTTCTCCGGAGGAAGGAGACAGCTCGGGCCTCAGGCCCGCCTCAGGTCCGCCTCTGGGTCCCACTCAGCTCAGCTGCTCTAGTTTTTCTGTCTGAAAAACTTTTTTAGGCGAGCTCCGACTTGAACTATGACCTGCATTTCTCTCATTATTGAGCATATTTGTATGCATACTGTACTAGTATCCCAAGCCCAAAGCAACAACGCTGGGTTGTACAGATTTTGACAGTCTGACCTGTTGTGTTTTAATCATTCAGGGACAGGAAGTTGCAAAACATAGTTCCTTGAATATATTAGTATTTTATAAAATTGGAATTCAAGGCAGGGACACACATTGTGATCGTTGAGAGAAATACGAATAGGATATCGGCATTAGCAGTCTTAGCCAGGTGTTGTTGTCGACAGTCAGATAAAATCCTACAGTGTGCAGTGAAGGATGCTAGTCGTTGGCCTTTTCATTCAGATGCTGCCTGTTTTTCTCCTTAAGATAATTTAAAGGGGACATATCATGCTCATTTCCAGGTTCATACTTATATTTTGGGTTTCTACTAGAACATGTTTACATACTTTAATGTCCAAAAAACACATTATTTTTCCCATACTCTGTCTGAATATACATGGAGTCACCCTCTGTCTGAAACACTTTGTTTTAGCGCCTGTCTCTTTAAGACCTCCTCCAGAAATAGCCCAGTCTGCTCTGATTGGCTTGCGAGAAAAATATGCAGGACCATTGGAAAGTTGGTTCTCAAGCCGTTGGGGGAGATACTCAGATGGGGGGGGGCAGTATATTCTATTGAGCCTGCATGTGACATAGGAAGGGGAGCCAAATCTGATTGGCTTGTTGAGTCACATGTTTTCTGATTTAGAAAAACTGACTGGGTTGTGAAAAAGTGAGTTTTTCATGATATGTCCCCTTTAAAACTTTACCCTATATGATTTTTATACCTTGGGACAGTCAATTCGCGAAAGTGTTTTTTCCTCATTCATTCAATTTGTGCTTCTTTTTGATTGTCAAGACCAAAAAATAAGTTGATGGAAATGGTTGTTACGTGTGGGGTGATAAGGTTTTAAAGTCCCAGCTGTAGCAGTTTCCTTACAGCTTGTAGAAGTTAGAGTATAGAGCATGAAGATGTCTTGCTGTCGTCAATATCTGCCACCATCCTGACTACAAAACACTCTGAACACCTCAGATGTCTTCAGTCAGCCTCTCGCATAGTGTATCTAAACACATTTTCCTCCAACTGTTGGTTTTCTCAAGATACAAATAATTAAAATAGAAAGTGTGTAAATGAAACCTTCACAAAGCCTGGGGCTCTGCAGCAGCCAGTGGAGCTGAAGAAGGCTCGAGGGTGTGCAGTTATACGTGTTGAAGATTAAAGAACTGATTTGAGTTGTATACCTGTACAGACACTGCAGCAGACAGTGATCAGAAACGTGGATAAGATGTTTACTGTACATGCCTCAGTTTCCCTGTTTGTTTCTGGGGAATCGAGCCCGCATATTTCACAAAAGCAGGATAAGGGCTTGTTTGAGTTGCTGAAGCAATAATGATTATATGTGCAAACAAAAATACTGTAAAAATGGTATTGTTCCCAGGATGTTTTTAGGAGTTTATGTTCATTCCCCCTGTGTTTTTTTTTACTTTTATATGGTCTCATCTCTCTGTGTTGTTTGTACAATTTCACTTCATTGCCACAAAGAAGCACAAGCGCAGTTTGCGTGAGCCCCCTGAACCCCCTAGTGGCTGTGGCCAGTATTTTTTATAACAACGCAGAACTAATAATTTATTGTCATGATGAATAATATCAACCCTGTTGTGTCTTCTTATTGGCAGAATAAGAAACCAACAAGATAAGAAGATAGATTTGTGGACTTTTTATTTACGTATAATAACATTGGACGCTCTCTGTCCACACTGAGTCCATCGAAATTTTTTATGTCACGTTAACAAACCACATACCTATCAGCTGTGCACTCAATATCAGACTGGAGACGTAACCACTTAAAAGATGGGTGACACTTGCTATCTTCCTACGTTTGTATTTTTTAAACTGCAAACACGTTTTATAATGTGATCTTTCCTTGAAATTACTTACAATATAGCCAACAGCAAGTAGGAAACTTTCAGGAGATCTCCCTCCAGGCAGCTGCTTCCTTATTTAGTTTTTTGTAGTGAAATGAGGAGGTATCGTATAGATAACTCAAACTTTAAAAATCAGTAGTTTCTCGTCCATTGTGGCGCTTTCAAAGTGAGCGACAGGAATAAATAGGGCGTCTTGCAAAACTCGCGGCCAATGCAATCAACTAATTTTGCCGCTGACGCTTGCACCCGTCGCATTCACTTAGGACATGGTGTAATATGTATACGACACTCAGCATCCCAATACACTAGACCTCTGTGTTGTACACATTAGGCACATTAGTTGTTAGTTCAAACTGCGCCTATGCAAAGAAGGTCATATTGTTTTACCATGTGTTCATATTTAAATGTGGTTCCTTATTAACCATACAAAATAGAAAACTTAAGATTTTTTTGATTAATATAAAAAAAATGACTTACTATTGTATTCTTGAATAGCAAAAACTCGAAATTTCATCCTAATTTTCACCATCCTGAAGTTCCAGCCCTGATTTAGATGATGAAATAATTTTCCTCTCCTCTCGTTCTCCCTCCAGTCCTTCCCTGTGCCAAAACAACACACCACAATAATACGATTACAACACTGAGTGTGTGTGTGGAGCTGGGCAGCGATGCCCAGATTTTGAAAGGTTGCGTGGTAGAGAAAGACACACACACACACACACACACACACACACACACACACACACTCTTTCTCTCACTCACACACACAGGTTTTATATTTTTTCCTCTTATGGTGTTCGGTGGTTTTAGCCAGAAACTGAAAACATGGAATTACTGGAGATCCATTTTACTGTGAAATTTTTTCTCTGCCTCTCCTTTCTCCCTTTATTTCTCTCTTAATCCTCTTTGTGTCTTTTAAATCATTTCTCTTGATCTTTATTTGTAACAACAGAGGAGACAAAGGAAGAACCGAAAGCAGAGTTCAGGGTAAAAGAAAAAACGAGAGTTGATGTA
Organism: Adelosebastes latens; assembly: GCA_916700685.1. Lineage (NCBI taxonomy): Eukaryota > Metazoa > Chordata > Actinopteri > Perciformes > Sebastidae > Adelosebastes > Adelosebastes latens. The sequence goes on from CAKAKR010063484.1 coordinate 80,714, forward strand.
GAAGTGGTAATGGTGGTTGTAATAGTAGTCGCAGTAGCAGTCTGTTTCACTAGTGGTAATGGTAGTAGCAGAAGTAGTACTCGGAGTAGAGGAATAGAAGTAGGAGGAGGAGGAGGAGGAGCAGGAAGACTAGGACTAGGAATGGTAGGACGACGGGCTACGATAGGTGTAGTAGTAGTAGGAGGAGGAGGAGGAGGACTACAGTAGGAGTATTAGAGAGAGAAGGAGGAGGAAGACTAGAACTAGAATGGTAGGAAGACAAGTACCAGGAGAAGTAGGAGGAAGAGGAGGAGGAAGGAGGAGGAGCAGGAAGACTAGGACTAGGAATGGTAGGAGGACAGGCTAGGACTAGGTGTAGTAGCAGGAGGAGGAATAGGAGTAGTAGAGAGAGAAAGAGGAGGAAGACTAGAGCTAAGAATGATAGGAAGACAAGGACTAGAAGAAGTAGGAGGAAGAGGAGGACTAGGAATAGGAGTAGAAGGAGGATGAGCAGGAATACTGGGAATGGTAGGAGGACAGGCCAGGACTAGGTGTAGTAGTAGTAGTAGTAGTAGTAGTAGAAGGAGGAGGAGGAGGAGCAGTAAGACTGGTAGGAGGACAGGCTAGGACTAGGAGTAGGAGGAGGAGGAGGGATAGGAGTAGAGGGAGAAGGAGGAGGAAGACTAGAACTAGGAATGGTAGGAGGACAAAGACTAGGAGAAGTAGGAGGAAGAGGAGGACTAGAAGTAGGAGGAGGAGCAGGAGGACTAGGAATGGTAGGAGGACGGGCTAGGACTAGGTGTAGTAGTTGGAGAAGGAATAGGAGTAGTAGAGAGAGGATGAAGACTAGAACTAGGACTATGAGTAGTACTAGCAGGAGGAGCAATACGACTAGGATTGGAAATGGTAGGAGGACAAGGACTAGGGGTAGTAGTAGGATTAGAAGTGATAGGTGGAAAAAGACCAGGAGTAGTAGGAGAAAGGACAAAGGGAAGAGGAGGACAAGTGGTAGTAGTAATAGTAGTAGTAGCATAATAACAGTAGCAGTTGATGTAATGACAGGTGTTATGACTCTGCTATTGATAACTATTGATAGTGATGGCAGTCGCAGATATAAGTAGAGGTTGTAGTAATTGTGAGTAATGGTGGAGGTAGTCCGGTAGATAAAAGAAGTAGTAGGTGTAGTAATAGGGGGGTGGTTGTGGTGGAAGTAGTACCGGTAGCGACTGACCTGGAATTCTAAGAATAAAACCCGATAATGATTGCTTTATACTTGAATGTTGAATCTCACAAAGATGTTGCATGTGAGTGTGTTAAGAGCCTCTTATGGGCACTCAGTAGTAGTATTGATCCATACTTCTCCAACGCCCCACCCCCACAACACACACATACACACACACACTTACACTTTCGCCTTCTTCCTGACTCCCTCCTCCTTCCTCTCCTCTGTTCCTCCAGTGGCAGACTTAGCTGTAAAAATCAATGGGAAAATGTCCTGAAACAGCCGATCTAGAAGCCATCTGGCCCCTGTTGTCCTCGGAGACCAGCAGTATGTCCCCCAGGGGGACAAGACACACGAAGAAGAAGCGGAGAGAAAGAGAGAGGGCGAGAAGAAGCCCAGATACACAACAACACAAAGCAAGTGTTAACTCAATAACACGCATGTGGGTGTTACATAAGAGACGGATAGGTGGAATTATACATTAGATATACAGACTAATATCACATATTTTGAATGTAATTTATTTTGACCTTTTAATGACCCCACCTCCGTAAGTAGGAACTTTTTGTTTGACGCTAAAACAAAGTGCCAGAATGCATCACTCTCCAGGTTTTTTTGTCAAAAATTGTCTGGGACGTCACATTTGAGTTTCACATTTTGACCTTTTGCACATTTTGCGTCCTCATTAATCCAATTAATGTAATTTCTAAGAGTGGCTGGATGTGTGCCGTGGTTCGTGTCAGCAACGCTAACAGTGTCAGAGGTGGAGGTAGGTTTCAGGAAAAAAAATTTAATTGTGATTTAAAAATAAGTAAACTGTAAGAAGCCAGAAAGAAGCAAGAAACAAAAATGAAAGAAAGGAAAATTGGAGAAAAAATTAATGAAAATTGGAGAAAGAATGTGAAAGCAAAAGGAAAGGATATATGAAATACTGTGAAAATAAACGGTAAAGGGAAGACGGAATCAAAAAAAAGGAAAAGGAAAAGGAGAGAAAAAGGAATAAGAGGAAAGAGATGGCAAGAGGTGAAGAAGAGGGGAAAGAGGTGGAATGAAGGTTGGAAAGAATGAGGAAAATTGGAATTTAGCAAGAAGCAGAAAGAGATGTGAAGAGGGGAAGATATGTGTGTGTGTGACCGTGAGCAACAGAGAAACTACAGACCAATCATCCTGTAAGAATTTACTGGTCTAATACAACTCAGCAGCCCATCAAACGTTTTGAGGGCCTGTTGCAAATAATTTCTGCCATATGATCCCATAAAAGGTTTATGATTCTCTATAACAAACCAAACAGAGTCTGTCTGTCTGTCTGTCCTCTTTGTAAGAACTACATTTTTTTGCAGAGAAAGTGATGTAAAATGAATCCCATAACAGGAGAGACTTCAGAGACCAGGTCCAAAGCACACTGGAGCACACAGATTTAAGGCAATCAACTTTATTGGAGGACTAACGTTTAGACGCCAACTGCGTCTTCATCAGAGTCAAACCGATCTGAGACTCACATCCTCTTAAATAACCTCCCCTAGTTGGGAACTGATTCAGCATAGACTGGAAAGATGTGGAGGGAACAATAAGCTGCATGTAGGCAGTTAAACAATCACACATCATATAATAATAATAAAAAGAGAAGAGTAAAAGTAAATATACAAATAGCTGTTTGTGACTTTTCATCAGTGACAACATCTATATACATGTATCAAAAATTATTTAGTAAGAATATTAAATAACATGTATTATATTGTTCCCCTATTCTGTGAGCACCGGACAGGCCTACTATTCCTTGTGAAATGGTTGAAGTGCGTCTAACCTCTTTTCTTCGTAAAATGAATCCCATTTGAACACCATATAATGAGGGTGTGCATTTGCCCCAAATGCAGAGTTTGATATGTGACTTCTTTTACTGTGAACCCAATTATTACAGTTAAATGAGTCTAATACAGCTTAGTACTAATCTAAAGTTCAAGTTTCACCTGGAAAGCTTTCGGGTCAGTTGTTGTCTATTAGCTAAACCATGCTAGTTTGGTTAGCCCTGACTGTCGTCATCATGGTGAACACAAATAAGAAATCAAAGCTGGAACAGGAGCCTCTAATGTCACTTACAGGAGTGATGGATCGTCATAAAACTGTGTGCTGCCATGTTTGAACTGAAGTTGTGTGCGTATCTGTAAAAAAAAAAAAAAAAACAGTTGAAATGTGCGACAGCATCACCCAAATATTTCTATTACAGAGCTGGCAGGTAAGAGCAGTCAGTCAGGTGTACCTGTCCTGTAGAAACGAACACAAGCTGCAGTCACTCTGACCTCTGATGGATGAACCTCCAGGGCTACACAGCTTTATTGGGTCCAAACATATCAACTGTACAACTCAATGTGAAAAACCTCAGACTGGACTGCTATTCTTGAGGCTTCTGTTATAGTGATGGAGCATGACTGACATATTGTTCTTTTTCTTATTTACCACATGATTACGTTGAGCGTGTATCATCTGTGTTTCTTTAAATCTCTGTGCTGTACCAATAACCTAAACAACTAAATGTAGATTTTTGTTTTTTTACTATTACAGTACACCGCTACAAATGATCCAGCCCGTTCTCCTTCCCATGGCATCAAATACTGACGCTTTGTCACGCTGATACCGACGCACATGGCACCCTATAGTGTCTGTATAAGACGCACCGGGCTTTCAAGTAACTACAATGTAAATCCATCTGCGTCAGTATTATAAACGCTGAGAGAAAGTGGTCGGGGAGTGTGGTAGTTTAAAGACTAGGGATGTCAAATTGAACGCGATAATAATGCGTTAACACAGATTTGTTTTAACGCCACTAATTTCGTCAACGCATTAATGCAACTTGCGATTTTTAGGTGGCAGCATACTCAGTTTTATGGCTAGAGTGAAGATACTATACGTATCATATGAAACTAGAAAACCTAAAGAATTCATTGGTACCAACCATGTCATACTAGCTTGTCAGGAAGGAGGTTAAATAATGCTCCAAACTTGAGCTAAATTTTCACGAGGAAAAACTGGCATGGCCATTTTCAAAGGGGTCCCTTGACCTCTGACCTCAAGATATGTGAATGAAAATAGGTGCTATGGGTACCCACAAGTTTCCCCTTTACAGACATGCCCACTTTATGATAATCACATGCAGTTTGGGGCAAGTCATAGTCAAGTCAGCACATTGACACACTGACAGCTGTTGGTGCCTGTTGGGCTTGAGTTTGCCATGTTATGATTTGAGCATATTGTTTTATGCTAAATGCAGTACCTGTGAGGGTTTCTGGACAATATTTGTCATTGTTTTGTGTTGTTAATTGATTTCCAATAATAAATATATCCATATATTTGCATAATGCAAACATTTTTGCCCACTCCGATGTTGATATGAGTATTAAATACTTGACAAATCCTCCTTTTTAAAAGGCACATTTCGAAGGTCCAATCATGCAATTAATCACAATTTTTAACATCAATGGTGCGCACTGACTGCTTGGCACTGCAGCAACGAGTCTGTCAACACAGACGCTGTTTACACATAATCCTGTGCCCAATTTTGATGCTACAGCAATGGTATTTAATAAAAGGTCAATAAAGTTAACGTTTATAACATCAATCTCATATTTTGACATTTTAAAATTTCATTAATCGCTGTTAAAATCATGTTATGCGCTCTGTATGGAACACCGTTGGTCACCTGTACGGAACACCGTTAAGCTTAATGATCAGTACACAGGCGGACGCGTCCCCACTTTTCTCAAAAACTATTGGTCCAAAAGACATCAATCAAAGTGTAGACTATCTAATGGATATTCCTTCCGGGGAATGAGCACACAAACATGCTTGTCTGGCTCTTAACAACAGAACAGTGCTCCCTGGCATGGCGCTGAAGGGCGAAAAGTGTACGGCACACCGTTAGTCTACGTTAGCTATTTGTAAATTTCCTAATTTCAAAACTGGGAGCAGTGTTCACAAAAGTCACAGTTTCACATCTTTTTTCATCATTAGCAAACTAAGTACATTTGCACATATGTACATATAACATTTATTTATTGCACATACTACATTTATGTATTGACAGACTGCACACATTATGTTCACCCATTCACTCTGTATTTTTTATATCTCTATTATTGTTTTTATAATTTTTGTATACCTGTACCTCTCCTGTGTTTCACTCTGTTTGCTGATGTTGCTGCTTTGACACCTGAATTTCCCTCCGGGGATTAATAAAGGTTCATCTTACCTTATCTTATTAACTTATGTGTACTAGAGTATAATTTGAATTGCTTTTATTTACAGTGGTATAAGTAGAGTATCTGAACTCTAATCTTCCGCCACTGATCATTACTCCATGGTACAGTTTATTACCCATTGACTTTTGGCAGAGTTCAACTTTAGATATCATATGTATGGTGTGTGGCATCAAAAATGTATACAAATGTATTATTATTATTATATTATTATCTGTAGTCCATAACTGAACAAAAGGAGGAAGAAGGCTTGTAAAGTGAACAGGTGGGAGGATGGTGTTGAGCTCTTCCCTCCACTGCATCCCTGCTCACCGCAGACATCACCACATGGAAGCCACATGGACGACTCAGCTGCGGTGAAGCTGACTGTCACACCTCAGAAAAACAAAAAACAACAACAACACAGCATCTTATCTCCAACATCACTGCTGCTGCTGCTTCAGCTGCTCCTTTCTGCACATTCATAGAAATTTTTGCATCTTTTTCTTCTTGCTATTTCCTCCCAGCAGCAGCAGCAGCTCGCGGTTTTCTCTCCTCTCTCTGCCCGTGCAGTCTGTAATGACTGAGAGAGGAATGCTGCTGGTTTTTATATAGGCCTCTAAAAATAACTCACCCCCTCACTGCCATGTAGGGCCGGACTGACAGCCTCCAGCAGCCAATGACGTCGCCGCGTTCCTGCTGGCCCCGCCCACCTCCCTCAGTCTCAGCGCCTCCTTAATTGGACGCCAGTGACATCATCAACCCTATTTACCTTATTAGGTCACGCATGAAATTGACTGACAGGTGGCTCCTCCTCCTCTCATCCCTCCCACTATCGCGCCGGTCGCCTGGATTGCAGCGCGGGTCCAGTCTGCTGCTGCTGGAGGAGCAAACCTGGCAACCTGGCAGTTTGTACGGAGAACCGATTGGCAATCTGGCAATGCGGAAATAGATCTGGCACCCCACCGGAGCCCCGGACTGAGGAGAGGAGAGGAGAGGCGTGACGGAGCGAGCACAGAGAGAGAGGAGAGAGGGGATTGCATTATTGACAAAGATAAAATATAATAATCAAACTCTTTCTTTTTGATATTTTTTCTTTTTTTTTTAATTAAAGTGTGCTCAGGTGCGCTCATCTGGGGGTTTTTGTTTTTCCAACCTGACAAGTCTGAGAAGAAGAAGGAAAAGAAGTGCGTTTTTTAATTTGGATTCCCGGACTTCTTTTTACTGACTTTTTTCCTTGTTGTTGTTTTTTTTGCATCAAGCATGGATGTGTTGGCGAATTACAGTATTTTCCAGGAACTCCAACTCGTTCATGACACTGGGTATTTCTCTGCGATGCCGTCCCTGGAGGAGAACTGGCAGCAGGTCAGAGATAATGCGTTTTCTCTTCTTCTTTTCCGGGAAACTGGTGGGGGGGTAGGTGGAGGGGGGGTTAGAAGAAACTGGTGGGATGAAATGCCATGATGCCATGTGTGCGCTGCTTGGTGATTTTTACTGTTGTGTGTGTTTTTAGTGTTTTGCATCACTAGAGCGTCTCCAGCAGCAGCAGCGTGTAGTTGCGTTAGTTTTTTACGCTCACATGGAGCACGATGAGGTCCGCTGACAGGAGGAAACACACGCACACACACACAGAGGGAGTGGAGGAGGAGGAGGAGGAGGAGGAGGAAGAGAGAGAGGATACAGACAGAGCTTTTACCCACTAAAGGCACTAATGGACAAACATTTTTAAAATGCGTAAAAGCGTTCCAACCATCTTCACATCTTTACGCACACGCCCCTTACTATAAACGAATGGTCCCTTGTAAATGTAACATACTTAAAGGGTTAATTAAACCCCTTAATCATTCATGTAGAAGCAGGAGCATGATGCTGTACATGATGATGGAGACAGATTTGGACTAAAACCTAATAAGGCTTTTAAATGCTGCTTGGGTAAAAAAAGAAGAAGAAGATAAACCCACTAAAACGCAGGTGGTCAAGCTGCAAATGCTGATTTTCCTTTATAGCTTTGCCTCAAACTGTGACGTTTTGGAGATTTTCGGTTTCACTTATAAGGATCAAATTCAGCTGTTTCACCTTGCTTATCCCATGCATATTGGTCATATGAAATACTGTTTCATAAAACTCTGGAAATGCTGTTTTCTTAAAGCTTCACAAGGCAGACAGACAGAGAGAGACACATTAAGTGCTCCACGTTGATGATGAGAGATGAACATTAAATTCAGCTGTTTTACCCCTTTTAAGCTACTTGTTTGGTGCATATTTTACCTTAACGTGAATATCAAAAGTTCAAGGTGGTTTGTAGAGTGCATATTATTGGTCACATGAAATAGTGTTGCATAAAACTCTGGAAATGCTGTTTTTTTTGTAGCTTCCCTTTAAAGCTTCACAAGACAGACAGAGAGAGAGACACATGAAGGGCTCCACGTTGATCAGATGAGGATCAAATTCAGCTGTTTTACCCCTTTTTAAGCTACTTGTTTGGTGCATATTTTACCTTAACGTGAATATCAAAAGTTCAAGGTGGTTGTAGAGTTTTAAAAACAGTGGCTTTATTTTAACTTTCCATCATGTTTTTTTTTTATTTTGTCCTGTTCATATTGAATGTAGATATAGACTCAATGCTAATTGACAGTTGAGACTCTGAGTGAGAGCGAATTGAAGGTAAAAGTGGAGTAATTTTTGTTTTTCAGTATGAGCTGATGATGGACAATGCAGTTTTTAGTGCGACTGGTCTGATCAATAGACCAGTCTGTCAGCCTGATATGTTTAGATTCTCTCTCTCTCTCTCTCTCTCTCTCTCTCTCACATACACACAGACACACACACACACACACACACACACACACACACACACACACACAAACAGAGGCCATGGAAGACGGACACATGCTTAATAGCTAGTGACTTGTTCTTAAATAATATATCCACATCTGCCATGGTTTGTTTGCAGATAATCCTGCTGAATTATACATTATCACCCACCATCGAACATACACTAGACTGTGCAGGAGAGCCCACGGACTGTCTTATAACATTCATCTGACGAGTAAAATAGTTACTTGTATTCAAATAGATTAAAGGGAAATTATGATGATTTTCTGTGTATCAAATATCACTGGATTCGACTGTTATCGGGCCATTAAATAGGCGTTATCAGTCGCTATAAGCACCATAGATGTGGGTCATTAGGGGCCTACTACTACGTTTTAAAAGTGAAAGTGAAACTTAAAAGCAACACGTTCTAATGCGTAAAACTGAATGAAACGTCACGTTTTGAACACAAACAAAAAGGCTTTTTTAGGTCTAGGCAATAAAACTACAACTTCTTTAGGTTAAGGCAAAAAAACCCAGTTAGGTTTAAGTAATAAAACTACAACTTTAAGTTTAGGCAACAAAACTACAACTTCTTTAGGTTTAGGCAACAAAACTACAACTTCTTTAGGTTTAGGCAACAAGAAACACTTTGTTAAGTTTAGGGAAAAACATGGTTTTGTGTGAAAACCCTGTGTTTTGTGTCACATCATTGTCCCCGACCTCCACCTCTTATGGAGTTTCACACTATATATAAATATCTATACTACAGTGCCTGACTTCCGCTTCTGCTCCTGTCATAATTACTACGGTCACTAGAGGTCGCTGTCATGTTCTTTTATACCTTCTTTCGGTGATCTACCATGTGAATAGATGATAAAACCTACTAGTGGGTGTAGTAGGCCCCTGTTGACCCACATCTATGGGGCTTATAGCGACTGATAACGCCCATTTAATAGCCCAACAACAGTCTAATTGGATGCACATATGACCACATGGCCGTTTTTGTGGTCTTCGGGGATACAAAACATTAAAATTGGTCTTTTTTTCTGTCTCCACAAGTAGAGTAAAGGTTTCAAAATCTGAATGAGGTTTTAAAACGGCTTTAGACTCAAAAGAGTTGAGAATTTAATAACAGAGAATCAGGTGATACAAATATTTTCCCCCCTGAATTTGAGAAATGGAAACTGTTAATTGGAAGCCATCTTCAGCCTCATGTGTGTAAGTGTGTTGCCACCTTTTGTATGCTATTTAATGTTCAGTGAGCCAATACACTCAAAGTCTCCCAACAACTCCCTGCATGGGACAAAATCCCTTCAGATGGTGCTGGTTTGGTCCATTGTGTGTGTTTGAACAGGTTGAACCATGTGTGCTTATAGTTCTGAATGAAGCCCAGACTGCATCTCTCCTCCCTGACTGTCTTACTGACACAAATTCACACTCCCTCCTCGTCCTATTTTTAGTCCAAACAGTACATAGTTTCATCCCCTGTAACCTATTTTTTTCCGTCTGTAATCATATTGTTAAATGATTGAGAGGTTCCATAGAGTTTGCAGGTTTTGATGTCATGTCTCATTTTCCACAGAATGGCTGGAAAAGCTGTTTAAATCGGTGCCTAGAGACAGGAATGTAGAGCTGGGGGAGGAAAGTAAATCCACTGCAGTTTATCCACACTTATTTGCAGAAAACAGTTGTAGCCTACATGTTTCAGCCTATAATTCAAATGCCGTTAAACTGTGAGAGTACGTTATTCTACACGTTTGAAATCGTTTGAAGCTTGACAGCAATGTGACACCAGAGCTATGGCACTAATAACTAAAGTGAAGGACGGCACCTGTTTTATGCCAGTGGCTAAAATGACATATGGGCAGTCTTGGAGTTTGCTGCTTATTTGGATCCCCATTAGTTGTTACCTTGGCAACAACTTGTGGCAATGATAAGGTAATTGGAGGCAATTGAAAGCTGTCTTCTTGAAGGGACGCCCTCACATTTTTTTTTAAATAGGCTTGTTTGTGTTCTTATCACAAATTAGATGAGAAAAGAGTGGATTACTAGGGCTGTCAAAGTTAACACGATGATAACGCCTTAATGCGAATTCGTTTTAACGCCACTAATTTCTTTAACGCATTAAACACAACATTTGATTTTTTTAGGTTGTAGTGGGCTCAGTTTTAAAGCTAGATGGTTCTATGGGTACCCACGAGTCTCCCCTTTACAGACATGCCCACTTTATGATAATCACATGCAGTTTAGAGCAAGTCATAGTCAAGTCATCACACTGACACACTGACAGCTGTTGTTGCCTGTTGGGCTGCAGTTTGCCATGTTATGCATATTGTTTATGCAAAGTACACTACCTGTGAGGGTTTCCAGACAATATTTGTCATTGTTTTGTGTTGTTAATTGATTTCCAATAATAAATATATACATACATATGCATAAAGCAGGCATATTTACCCACTCCCATGTTAAGAGTATTAAATACTTGGCAAATCTCCCTTTAAGGTACATTTTTAACAGATAAAAAAATGTGTGATTAATTTCCGATTAATCATGATTAATTACGGACAATCGTGCGAATAATCGCGATTAAATATTTGAATCGATTGACAGCCCTGGTATTTACATTCATCATGTGGACAGAAACACAGGCTGTTAATGAATGCTAACGTTGCTTCAGGCCTGCTGGGCTTGTAAGAAGGTATCTGTTTGCTAAGAGCTTAGTGTCGAGGTGTGTGTCTGTCTGATTGATGTTTGTCCAAAATGGCCAAAAAATTGAATGAATTCTGAAAGACTTCTGGTTTAATGAGCAAATAGCTAATTAGAGCTACTTCTTGAACAGTTGGATGTAACAAAACCCAGGTGGTTATGGGATGTACTGGTGGCTGTTGCTTGCCAGCTAACAAGATGCAACAAGTAAAGAAGAGCTGATGGAAGTAGGGATGCACTGATACCTGGTTGGATATCGGGCCGATATACTGACTCAAATAGCTGGATCGGGTGTCGGTGACAAAAGGGGCAGATCTATTCAATTCAGTTCTATGTATTTACATTATATAGATAATATACTGGAACTTTAATTCCTGTTTAAGTTTTGACCAATTTGTTGCTGCATTAAATTTTTTTTAAAGTTTTGAAGAGGTTCCTGTTAATTTTGAAGATTTTTTACCAAGTTGCTGGTGTACAATTTATTTTAATAATAAATAACAATTCAGTAAATGTATATTGATGTATTTATTTGTTACATTTTGTTTTACAAACTTAAGAAAGCAATGTTTAAGTCGAGCCTAATGTTGCCTTACACATAAAAGAATTCCACACAGTGAGGCATACAGCTTATTAATTATTAACACTTGTATCGGATCGGTACTCGGTATCGGTTGATACCCAAAGCCCAGCTATCGCTATCGGGACGGAAAAAGTTGGATCGGTGCATCCCTAGTTGGAAGACTATTTTTTCCCCTTCTTTTGGTGGAAGCTAGCAGTTTCCCCTTGCTACCAGTCTTTGTGCTAAGCTAGGCTAACAGCCACCTGGACCTGTCTCTATATTGAATGCACAGAGATGAAGCCAATATCAATTTTCCTATATTTTTATTCTTATATTACTGCTTTTTGGATGTATCCCATCATAGTTGTGAATGTAGCTTTTAAGAAAATCTCCATTTTCCTCATACAAACTACTACATGAGTTTTTATACTCTCCAGAGAGAATGTTCTGGCTCAGTTTTTCAGAGTGGAAAATGCTGTTATTGTGGATGGAAGGCCAAAACTGATAGGAAAAGATGTGTTTTGGCAATTTTATCTGCACTAGTGGGGACAGTCTCAGAGAGAGGAGAGAAACACACACACACACACACACACACACACACACACACACACACAGTTGGAGCAGGCACACACACACACATTTTTTTCCACTCTTGTTCCTTCTGTCTCCCTCTATCCCCTCATTCAC